>CM076581.1:1705202055-1705324169 GCA_034641835.2 Pinus albicaulis | reverse complement strand
ATGGCTTCATCTGGGCTCACGTTTTAGCCATATTTCGACCATGTCCTTCTCTACAAGTTAACCATGGAATCACTTAGCTTCTGCGACTTGACACCTTTACCCATGGATGAAACTTTCCTTTGAGTTTCACTTACCATTTTTCACCACCTTGCATTGAGCATAGGATTATTCCTATCCCAGGAACTAGTGCATCTATTTCATGACACTCATTCTATCCATTGTACTATAAAATTATTTTATTCTTTTTCAAGCTTTGAATATGTAAAAGACAAAAAAATTAAATATTTGAAAAAGAGTGGGAACAGGATATTACTTCCATACTTGATGGGAGCTACAGTGTCAGTTGTGTCACCCTTGAACAAAGCATAAGAAAGCTAAGTCTTGTCTCCATTTGGGATGGATTTAGCTTTTGAATTAAGAGACGCCATAACCTTGTTTCATGAGTTAGTTCTTCCCCGGTTGGTTATATCTTCTAATGACATGGGGGGTTTTTTTGTGCGTCCCTCATGACAAACTTATACAATGTTATCATCTACTGCCATACTCAACATCAGTCATGATTTTGTTCAAGGGAACTTAACCTGAGTTGGCCTTTCGGTGGTGTCTCTTGACTCATTTTTCAGTTGGCCTTCCCTGTCTTGTCAATATATTTTTCTATCATATCAGATGTTTGGTCCTTTCCTCATGCTGGTTTGAGAAGGTCTCCACTAACTTCTTGTTGGTGGGTTTGTCTTTTTTCAACTAAAACATATTTCTCTTAGAGTAAACCTATAGCTGCACCCTGGCCCTATTTACATCATTGATAAGTGACCTTGTGCTCAGCATTTGATCATCATTATGGGTCTTTGACTGGGTGGTTTCCCTTGTGATCGACATCAAATTACATTATCACACATGGGATTCGTGCAGTACCTTGATTTCTATTTGACCCTATCGGTGGATATCTCGCCTCTTTGTTAGATTTCATTATTGGTTGGTTTAGAGGGTTTCTTCTATGCGCTACCTTCATATTGTGCATGACGAAAACATAATTCAGGTTGGTTACCTCACTTTACTTCATCCGATTCCTTCCAAATATTGGCTTGTGGGTTACACTCGCGCTGGACTAATGTGGGATGCCTTAATGCCTTCCTTCCAGCAGATCTTTTCCCATCGACTCTAACTCATTGCTCTAGGAATAAGGTCTAGAGTCCTTTTGTCAATACCTTAGGGTTTGCAGTCATTAGTGGCAGACTCTTCGCTATCGACAATGAGGATACATTATTGCCTCCTAATTAGTAGATTCTTTCAAGTGTTTGACTTCAACTCACCTATTCGCACTTGACAGATTATACTGGGGAAGCTTGACACTCATTATCATTACCAGTGGGTTGTCTCACATTCACGTTTGTTAACGATATACATTAATTACCTGTAATCAAATGATTTCTCACATGGTCGACTTCAGCTCATTTATTCCCATTGTGTGGAATTTTTCCATGGTGATCAGTGAATATATACCTTGGGTTTGCATTAGCATGCTTTGGTTCACTTTGACAGTTCCTTTAGTTTTTTACCAGTGACACCATTAACCCTTATATGTTGCAGTTTCATCACAATAGCATATTATATGTTGGCACCTGAGTTACGTGTTGTACCATTTGTTCCACCACTTACGATTTAGTACTTGGAGATTCAGTTGTGACTTTTGTGATCAAATATCTTTTGTAGCGTCATTGATCAGTCTTCTATATCTGATGCTTGGACCTCATTTTGAGTTATAATTTCTAGTAGTGATCAGATGATTCACTATGTACTTTACCTTTTACCGCCCTGTAATTCATATGCGGATATGCTTTTCTTTCACTGAACATGGGTACGCCAGCCTCACTGATGAGCTATATTTCTGATCTCTCTCACTATTTTTTTGGCAGGCTGAAATCTAGTGAAGTCCTCTCTAGTCCTCACAAGGTTCTTTCTATGCAAATAATAAATTTCGACCATCATGTACCCCTTTTGACCTCATATATTACAGGGCATCTCTTATAGCATCATTTATCACCATCATATAATTTATGACCTATCCATTGGCCTTGGGCAACCCTTCCCCTCAAACTTGGACATATTTCTCAAAAAAACAGTTTCTTAAAACCCATACGCGACTCTGCCCAAAATTTTCCGTGTATATACGTGAGCCCATTCATAGAGAACCGCCTATTCTTTTTAAAAAATTAAAAATATATATAATTTCTCTATTTTAGAGGTGGGTTTTATGGTTGTTCCTGTAACTTAACCACCCCAACACATGGCCTAACTATTCCCAACTATAAAAACTAATTTCAGAGAGTATAAAAGCCCCTCAAGGGAATGGCCCAAAGGGAGGAAAGAGAGAGAGATATACATATATTATATGATATTGGAGTCCTATCCAAGTTTGATATATTCCCTGTGCCTCCTACACTTCCCAAATATATTCAGGAAACCATTTTTTCCTTGAGATGTTCACTCACCCTATGTGACATCCGTTGTGCACTATTCTTGGAAGAAGTTTTGCAAGGCTAGGGCTGGACGGATCTAGAGGACGGTATGCTTGAAGGCCATGGTAGATTTCATGTGATATCTCCACATTTGTTTACTTTACATGTCATTAGTAATAGAAGAGCCATCTTGTTCCTAATTTTTATGTGTCAATAAGCTTTTATACATGTGTAATGATCTTAAATTGTTCATTTAATATTGTTATTATAATCTTATGAATGCTTTTCCCTAACATCTAGAACATATATCTGTTGTACAACTAGGATTTTGTGCTTTTTCTTTGCTGGTTTACAGATTTTGGAGCACAAAGAGTTGTAGGGGGTTTTCACCCTGCGGGATCTACTACAACTGAAGGATATCTGGGTAAGATTTGCAACTTTTAGTTTCTAGTTTAAAGCATATAATTTGGTTAATTGAGTCCTTATTGTAATGACATGCCCCTGAAATGTGAAGTTTTATCAACCCAAGACCTTAGGGTAACATTACCCGCAACAATATCAGAATAAGATGAAGAGTCTTTTTGACAGAAAGGCTAGGGAATGAGATTTTAGAGAAGGGGATTTAGTCTTAAGATGGGATGCTACGAGAGAAGATAAAGGTAAACATGGCAAGTTTGATAGTCTATGGTTTGGACCACTCAACATTTCAGAGGTAAAGGGAAACAACACATTTTTGCTACAAAATTTGGAACGATAGTTCTCAGCACTACCTATTAATGTTATATTTTTTAAACATTATATACAGTACTGAAGGAGATCCTACATCATCATTGTACATTATAATTTTCTTTTATCATTTCAAGTTTGTTTTTTTTTCACAAAAAAGACTCCCATTTGCAGCTGATGTTGTAACATTATCTAGTTTTGATAAGTTAGCATGGTAGTTTAGAAAATAAAAAATAAAATTCTAAGTTAGGACATGGATGAGAAAGAAAAATAAAAAAATGTTAGGAAAATTTATATTTTTGTACATCCATGTCAGAATAAAATGTTAGAATATATTTTCTCTAAAGAAATAAGAAAGAAGAAAAAATGTTAAGGAAGCAATATAATAAAAAAAAATGTGTATGCTTTAGTGTTTTAAAGAATAAAACTATGGTTGCATGTTTAAATGCGCCAAATACCGAAAATGATTTAAAAGTTAATTAATGAATGTTAAATTCTTTAAAAATGGGTTTAATTTTCATTTGTTAAATTTGATATATATAAGTTCTTATTTGACTTTATTGTAAAGTCACTACATTACAAAAGGGTCAAATGAAAGGAGTAAAGCACTGACATGTTTGGATGATAGATCTCACACCCACTTGAGATCTACAATGGAGGATCACTTTGCAACCCCCTCAATTGTTTCTTGTTAATGCGAAGGGGGGGTCCAAAGTGTGGTTTTAATGTCTGCCACATTTATCGATGTGGCAGCACCGTATTGTTCCGCACCCCCTCCGCCAAAATCGGAAACCAGGAGGTATGCCCCCCTAAAATCCACCAATGGTTTTTATCTCTGATGACTATTTCCTATCACGCCATCATCCAATGGAAAATGCCCCCCCCCCCATGCCATAACTATTGGTTTCCTATCCCATCTTCTCCCACCACATCACCCAACCATTATCCTCCAATGTTCCACCCTTAGCCATTTGATGCCCATTGGCCATTAGGCCCGCTCCTGAACCATTTAATAAAATTGTTAGGCATTAAACCCCCATCCGAGCTATTGAATTCATACGAGCATATACCAGACCATTAAACTCAGATGACACTCTATAAAATCATTGGTAGAGAGCCTAATACCACTTTAATTTCTCATCCAAAATCGATTTTCCCCTAATTTGTTTTTTAAAAACGAATTTCCATATTTTCACTCTGTGACCACTATCCCTCTTCCGTAATCCCTGTCACCCTTTCTGCAACCTGATCTTCAAAACTGTATCCTCATTCGATATACCTGTCAACATGGCCCCCAAAGCCAAGACTAAAAACTAAATGACCCCTAAAGGTAAGTCGAAGAAACTAGTTACAAAAGAAGTACATATTGTGAATCTAGTTTCAAAGGTCACCAATCCAATTGCAAAATAAATCCTTGCTGCAACACCACAACTCAACCTCGACCTCATACCCCTTGTCGATGCCTCTTCAAAGTCACAGATTCTCATTGTAAATTTGACTTCCATGAGTTATATCTATGGTTAAAAAAAAATCACATAGATAACCAGGACCCTATCAGGTTCTGTGAGTCCATGCTACATCTATTTTCCTTTCCATAGACCCACTCATTTCTTGATCTCATTACTTGGTGCCAGAAAAAATATGATCCTATAACGAGATCAGTGGTGGCTCAGAATGGAAACATTCTGATCACCATATCCCCAAAAACCATAAACCAGATGTTACTCATTCCTTCATCTGATTCCTTATCCCACTTTTCACCTACTGCTCTCATTGAACATTATCATAAGCTATCTGTCCCTGAGAGAGCCTAGATATTCAAGATATTCCTACCTGAGGATACAAAGTTTCCCAAGAAAAATCCTCCATACTCATCGCCAATATTTCCTAAAGTCTCCATGTCAGTATGAATCCTTTGTCGAAGTGTACGAAAAAGGACCACTTTAGCTACGCATAACTAATAGCCCTAACAACAAAAGTGGCTGCCAATATCTTCAGATCTGCGATTAGTTAGGCAAGAAAATAGCTGCAAAACACCAGATCTATGTATGGAAAGACATTAAGCAGTAAAATAAAGGGTTTGCTCCATGCATCCAACAGACAAGACAAGAACACAATTTTTTGAAAGAATTTTTATATTACAGGGCACCTGGGAGGAAAACAAGAAGGTGTATCCAACTCTCCTCAATGGGATGGGTTCTTTGTAGTCCTCAGCACTTCAGATCTAAGCTTTCTCTCTCTAGTAGGTGTAGAAAACCCAATGCAAAAATGAAGCTCAATGGGAGCAAATGATGAAAAATGAGACCAAGTGTATAGATCCAGAGTGATCTAATAGGTAACAAAAGGTGAATAATGATGGGGAAAACCCTCCTATTTATAACAAAATATTGGGTCATTCTAGATCTTGGTGCATGATTAAAATAATGTTAACCAAATCTAGATCCACCTTTTATGGAATACTTTATTATATTTGTTGGAGGGAAAAGGTCTTTGACTTGGGTCAAATCCCTTGATTAGTAAAAGATAAATAAATAAATGATTTATTTATCTTTTTAAGGAAGTGGTTGGAAGATAATCAAATAAATAATGATTTATTTAATTATTTGTGGGTGATTTGGTCATATTTAACAAGGAATATTATCTAAATAAGATTTAAATAATTATTCCTAGAAATTAATAAGATAAATAAAGGTTTATCTAATTAATTTCTTTGATTTTGGGTTAAACGTGATTGGGAATAACCATTAAATTATGATTTAATTAATTATTCCATGAGGAAAATCAAACAAATATGGGTTTGTTCAATATTTCCTTTTGGGGTTTCCTGTTTTAACATAGTGAAAGTGGTTTTACTTAGGGTAAAACTGGTCTTACATGGTGTACTTGGGTCCATCTAATGATAATAAGTTAGATGACCAAAAAATGGTGTAACAGATTGCCCCCCAGCGTGCGAGTGTCGGGAGCAAATCGTATGACCGAAGTACGTTGTAAGAACACAATCACTAGACAACAAAAGGGGTGTCAGAGAGAGAAATGTGAGGTAGATAGTGTGCTGAAGGACTAGACCCTGAGGAGACGAGACTCACAGGTGCAACAAGTCTCTTTTTATGAGAGGGTACCTGTGCTGAAGGCGGCGGGGGAGGCATACCTATGCCCACCGAGACAAAGTACACAAGAATAGTGTGTCCAGTAAACAAGGGACTGAACCATAACATACAGCTGGCATAATCATGAGCCAGATAAAAATACAATGAGGAATCCCACATACATTATGTGGCTGGGATAACAGCCAGGACTTGTACAATAATATCTGAGTACATGAGATACAAATACAACCCAAATGCCCCCTGCAAATGGGGGAGGGCTCACAAAATCTGACTGATACATGCAAATCGAAGAGGTGCTGCAAGTGGCTATGGCCAACATCATCAAATAGCTGGAGCGACATCGAAGGCTGCAAAGAAGAGGTCATCCGGGCATGTGGGGGGCTACCTGCAGGGCCACCCCCTCATGAGGTTTGAAACATCTCACACACACCCGGGAATCATCAAGAGATGTTGCTGGATCACTGGACCATCAAGTATACGAATCTCGATCATGCTGAAGAAGCTGGAGAAACAATCAAGCCAAAGGTAAAGGAGATATCCCTTTGCCTGATCCGAGGCCCGGAACATGAGTGAAAGCTGGAACCAAGGTACACCGCCCTCTAGACCGGGCTTCTGGAATAAATGAGCTGATGTCGACAGAAGGAGGTCCGCCATAGTTGAGGCAATGAGAGACCCTCAACTAAGGCACGAGAGAAAAGAGTAGAGCGACGGATAGACTGACACTAATGATGATAGTGAAGTGGAAAGGACTGAGTAGCTAATGGACGACTTCCCTTGCTAGAGCATAAAGGGCATGAATGACATGGCAGCGACTGACACAACATCATCAGGGATGGGGGACAGTGGAACTGAAGGTTATAATGTGCGACACAAGAGAGAGACCAATCAATGACGGATGGAGGGCTATAGTGGGGTACAAAGGGACTCGGTGTAGACTCCATGGAGGGAATGATGACTCAATATTGGATGCTCTAAACAAGGGCGACTCGATGGTGCTGCCACATAGTAAAGGCCCCAGTGGGGGACCGTGGAAACATGAGTACATGATGGGAACTCATGACGAAAATCAACACGAACGAAGACAAGTAAGGAGGCAAGATGGTGCCCCAAGTACAAGTGTCGTAAGTGAGGAAATTCGATTTTAAGGAGGGGTGAAGTGACCCTTCTTGGACAAAATGTGTCCTGGTGGAGTATCAGATCTCAAAAAACTAACAGATACCCATTTGAGGGCTCGGTGAGAGCTTTCCAACGGTGTAGACGGTTCGTCAAACGGGGCTACGGTGTGGTCACAACAGTCGAAAGAAGAAACATGGGTTCTCTTTTAATAAGGCAGTTTTCCCTCCAAAATCACTCATTTGCTATTGTTGCTGTGGTGAATGTAGAGAGGAGAGAAGGCCCTAAATCTTGCGGCGAACGTAGCGGACAAACCGACCGTTGGAATCGCGATCCGTCAGTTGCAGGTAGGAGGTCTAACTTTTCTTTTGCATTTTGATGGATTACTTTTTCAGTTTAGGGCCCAGAAATCCAGGAACAGTCCCTCCTTCATCTCTACGGCCGACGCAGGTATCAGGGCAAAAAGTGTGACCTGGTCCAGAAAAGAGCAGAAAACTGCGACCTGGGAGATGAGGGGGTTTTGGTGCTGTTTTATGGCTGGAAGTTGGGTTTTGGTGTTTGGTTATGGTTTTCCCGATCTGTACGCTGACAAAAATGATGTGTTTGTGCAGGTATGGCAGAGTTACGGGTCAAATGGAGAGAGAGAGATCTGGGGACACTACGGACAGAGATCCAGGCGGATCAGGGCGTTCGCCGTGTATTGGCCAGATTTGGGGTTCTCAAGTTCTTGGAGAACCCTTTGATGAGAGCAGGGGAACCGTTACTGGCCCGGATTATCAGTTATTGGGATCCAGATCAGGAGATCTTTGTAGTGCAGGGGCACAGGATCGAGCTGACGGTCTAGGACGTGTACTTCCTGACTGGTCTCCCGCCACTTGGGATGGTGGGAAACACACAGCCAGTGTTGCCACGGGGGCGACATATCATGGAGTTCGTGGAACGCCATTGTCGACCGGGTCTCCAAGTCAAGGGGACTCGAATACCGATCGGGGATCTAGAGAGGCTAGAAACCCGTGCAGTGGCCGCAGCTGTGCTGCGAATTCTGGGCATCCAGGCGTTCCATCACATCACTGGGGGGCAGATGATGATAGTGGAAAGTGTGTTGGGTGGGACCTACTATGGGTGGGCCCAGATGTTATTGGTGTCGCTAAAGTGACAGTTGTCGCTATGCAGGCGGCAGGTGAATCATGACTGCTCATATGGGACTTTGTTGTGCGCCTTCTTCTTTGAGAATATCCCGACCTTGAGGCCTCATGTACAGCTGCCAGATGGGGGCCCAAGGGAGCCCAGGATGCGCCGTTGGGGACGGCTACTGTGCAAAGGAGGAGGAGGGGCGGTCGGGCGGGTGTTTCGACCGGAGTTTTTTGCCCATTGGGATCAGATGCCGCTGTACATAGACGACTACCCCTATAGTGGGATGAGCTACTGTGGGGATCCGGATCAGCCACTTCTGCCTGGTCGATTCTGGGGGCCCGATGGTAAGTGACGAATTGCTATTCTTGTGTGGGCATGTTAAATTTTTTGAATAGTAATTGATGATATTGATTCATGTACTTTTGGTATGTAGATATAGCACCGGTAAAATCGGCCGGATATATGGGACGACCGACAGCGTTTGGGGCTATAGGTCCAAGTGGGTCGAGAGCGGCGCAGGATGAGGATGCAGCCACCCTGCTGGAGGACATCTGCCGTAGATGCGAAAGGTTTTTGACCGGAGTATCAGAGCGCGGGTGGAAGGACTTAGATGACCAATACATAGATCCATGTGTTGGTCTCCCCTCGGAGTGGCGAGGTATCATGCGGTGCATGGCGATGGTCGGTCAGGCTATGCATGATCTACATGCTGCAGGGGCAGAGCCATTGGCTCAGGAGCCTCCAGATAGTGATTAGGGGTAGGGGCATGTGGTGCCCCCTATGATGTATGTAGGGGCAGGTGGTGCCCCCAGTTTTGGGTTTTTTTCTTGTAACATGCTATGGGCATGTCGTATGTATCAGAGTAGATGGACTCTAAACATACTTTTTGCGACACATATTATGGATATGCATCGTCTTTTGATGGTTGATTTAATGTTATTGTCTTGTATGAAATGTGTGTGATAAATGCCACTCTAGAACATGGTTTGCAATACTATCTACATAGTGATTCTATTCTCGAGGTACATGGTTGAAAGTTATGGTTTCAAACGCACGTATTAAGATTTTCACTCGTAAATAGCGTCTAAACAGCACAGGGTTATGCACACGATAAACACCATTTGGTTGCATTACAAGAAGCAGGGAATCCAAACGAACGTGCAGATGGAGGATGCGATGAAAGAGGGCATCAGCTAATAGGCCACGCACTACATCATATTCGGCCTGATTTTTGGTGGCAGAACCAATGCATACCCCGTTAGAAAGAACAAGGGCATGCAAGGGGGTGAAGATGGCCCAACCTGCCGAGGCTAGATTCCTGGAGTAGCGACTTGCACCATCGGCGTAACCGATAAAGGGTGTGGACGGGGGGTCCTGCAGAATGGTGTGACAAGACAATAAATGAGGGGATGAAAGGGAATGACGGCAGCGTGAGTGTACAGAAGTCATCGGGCGACAACCGCAGGAGGGAGTGTAAGGGGCAGGATGACCAAGACTCAGACAAGGTGGGGTATGAGGACTATCGGAAACATGGTGAGGACTCGGGCTGCGGAGGTCAACAGAGACACAAGTGGAGTGATCTCGGGTATGAGGAGGAACAGGGTGATCAAGGGACACAACAGGGGAGGATGCAGACGGGCTAGGCTCCGAGTGTCTCACAGAGGAAGATAGGTAAAGGATGGTTACAGTAGACTCCGTCATTTGAACATCAGGGGGGGGAATGTCAATGGGAGCGGGGGGATCCTCAGGTTGACCTGAAGCATACTGTGCGAGGATAGGAGAGGCGGATTGATTTTTTTCAACCTCATACTCTCGGATTACCTCTAAAGAGGCGCGGTAGTGCGTCAGGTGAGGACAATGGTGGGAGTAATGGCCATGAACGCCGCACAAAGCACAAGGCTTGTTGGTGCGAAGAGTCTTGGGGTTCTTGGTTACGGACGACGAAGGAATGGGGGCTTCAGGGACCGTAGACTCGGGGAACGCGACTTTAACCATGGGCTGGATACGGGGCAACTCAGGACAAGCATGGGTGGCATGACCAGTGACATCACACAAAGCGCAAGGCTTTGCGGGAGGGGGAGGGACTGGGTCAGTCGTGGTAGTCTTGTCTTTGGGTGCCCCCTTGCGGGCTTTGCCTTTCTTCCCGGGTGCCGTCACGACAGGAGGAGGGTCCTATGGAGGTGCTGGGGGCACGGTGGCAACGGAGGAAGCTAGGGGGACCGGTTGAACCGGTGTCAAAGCCATATAGGGCTTGGGGTGACCAGGAGGGGTGGCAGCTGGGGGATCAAGATACCAGACCGGTATGCCCAAGGTCAAGTTAGGGAGAGAGAGAGTGGCCATGACGGGGACAGAATATACTCCAGGAAGGGGAGCTAGGAAAGGGATCTGCCCAGCAGGGAAATGACCAGGAGGGACGGCTTCGAGATGGTTGAGGCTAGGAGGATAAAGAGGTTCTGGGATACCAGCTGTAGGGGGAGGGCCAGGAGGAGGAGGTCCGGCTGGCTGAGATGAATGGCTAGAAGTGGGTTGCGGAGGGCGAGGGGGAGGTTGCCGACTAGCCGAGGCAGGCCGTTTACGGGCAGCCTGAGACGATTGCATCATGCAAACATTCGAGGAGCTGGGATCAGTGATGGGAGGGGGAGGAAGGTTAGGGAAAGTTCCAAGCAGGGAGGAATCTTTGTAAACGCCAGGGCAGACACTGGTCAAGGAATCAACGGTTTGCTTATTGGCTACAGAAGAGATAGTCGTCTCAGGGGAGGCGCATGTGGATGCCCCCTCGTCAATTATACACCGGGATACGTTGGCGTTCCGGATTTTGACTGGGATTTGGAAGGCGACGGAAGGAGGGAGGGGAGGATGGTCCGATTGAGTGGTGTCGAAAACAATCATTTGGTCATCAGTAGGATCTACAGCGCCCACGGTAGATAATAGAGCCTTCTTTTGGGAAGGGCACGACTGGAGGAGTTCCAGTGTGGAAATGGCAGCAGGAGACTGCGCCAGATCATCTACTATGCTATACGAATGAGCAGCTCGACCAGAAGCAGCATTTCGACGTAATGGTCCCTTAGGAATCTTGGTATGGACCTCAACTTTGGGTTGAGGGATATGTAAGGGACCACTGGATGTCGAAAGAGGCTCTGTAGAACCTGAAGAGGGAGGCTCGGGGGCAGACTGAGCAGGAGGCTTGGGGTACTGACGAGACCGAGTTAGAAGGTGAAGATCGACGGATGGGTTAGGATCGGAGTGCATCATAAGGATCCGGTAATCAGAGGAACCAGAAATGGAAGGGGGGGTGGCTATCTGGCTGTCGGGCGGTTGGGTAGCCACGAATCCTTGCTGAGGGAAAGGATCAGTAAACACAGCTGGCTGGGTAGTGGCCACATTAGGAGGAGCATGAGGAGAGGCGTGCTGTCCGCGCAATGTGGCTTGAGACTCCCACATCTGCCGCATCTGGGGTAAGAGGGGACAATCGTGGGTGTAATGACCATAAACACCGCAACACGAACAGGGCTTGTTTGTGCGAAGCGGCCTGTCCGGCTTGGGCTGAATGCCCTGTTGCTGGTTGCTAGTGTTAGGGTCCACACCAGAATTGGGTCCTCGGTTACCAGGGGCAGATTGGTTTTGGTTGCCTCTCCGCCTTCTTTGAGAAGAAGGGGGATTAGTCGCGCCCTGCTGTGCAAATACTTGCCCTGGAGGGGGCTGTAGGTGCTGGTGCTGGGGTTGAGGAGGCAAGGGAGGAGGAAGCACATATGCTGGAGGAGCTGGCGCACCAGGCTGCGGATAAGGGTAATGGGTGGGTTGGGCAACATTGGGGTAAGCAGGAGGTTGGGCAAAAGGAGGAGGCATGCCGTATCCTGGATACATGCTACCAGGAGGGGGAAGAGTGCTGGAGGAGCTGGCCCCTCCCTGAGGGAGACCATAGCCCATAGGAGGTTGAGCGTATGGATGGGAAAGGGCTCCAACGATACCGTCGGCAGAATGAGATGCCCCCGAGGCGTTAGCGCCACCGGGCCTGGGGATGTCAGGGAGAACGGTATAAACATAACCAGATTGAGCGTAGATCAAGTCATATTTCAAGGCTATTTGGAGGGCGGCTTCTTCAGTTTGAGGAAAATGAGAGGCGACATCTTTGCCGATGGGAGCGGGAAGGGTGCGCAGGAACCAGTCCATGTAAACCCAATCTTCGAAGGGAGGGGCTCGACATAAGCTCCGTCTTCGTCGCCATTCCTGAACATGGGCGGAAAGGCGTGTTGAAGAGGCTTGCTTAAAGGAAGTCAAGAGCTCCGTGCCAGTATCGTATCGGAGAGGGAGCTAGAAGTACGACAGAAAGGCTTGGGCAAGAGTCTCAAAGGTGGTATGGGTAGAGGTGGCTTGTTCAACATACCATTTAGAGGCTTCGCCGGTAAGCGTGTGTTGGAACAAACGAAGACGTATGGAGTCATCGGTAATGGAATTGGAGGAACACCACATATGGAAAGATCGGACATGATTGGTTGGATCTTCTCCATTAAGGCCCTCAAACTTAGGGATGTCTGAGGGGAGCTTGGTTGGCATAGCGGGCCAGTTAGCATTGTGTTGAATGGGGTCATTGATCAACTGATGGAAATCGGGGAGGCTGAGGCCTGCAATGTACGGCAGCACAGGGGTGGCCGGGGTAGTTCCTGTGGCGGTTCCGCTAGTAGTAGGGCCGTCATTGGGGCCAGGAGAACCGCCAGCGTTAGGCCCTGGACCAGACATAGTGAAGGTGACAGGGGGAGAACCAGGAGGAGAAGGAGGACCCGATGAATCAGGGGAGGAGTCGGAGTGCGGACTCGGAGGTGGATTGGCTCGACGACGGCGGTGAAGAGCAGGTCGATCAACCGGAAACTGAGGGTGAAGGCCAAGAAGTCTCCGGGAAAGGCGCCTTGGGGCCTCAATGATGACAGGGAGAAGGAAACCGACAGGGACAGAAAGGGACAGAATCAAGTAATGTCAAGGGCAGATAAGGTGCAGTGACAATTGATTTTAGAGTCTTTGCTAGGCGGTGTTAACCAGGTGCTTCTTCGCTTAGGGTCAGTGTGTGGCGTGCATTAATTTTAATTTTTAAAACCCTTTCCGTTTTGAGAGCAAGAAAAAAGTGTGCTGTGTAGCTGAAAATAAACCTATAGAGAACAGAAAATAATGCTGAAATAACAGAAAAATAACAGCTACTTGTGCATCTATCTAACCCAAGAAGGAGGGTCTCTCAAAACTATGCCGAAAAGAAAGGGAAAAACTATTGAAAACGCACGAAAAAGGGGTCAATAGATCTAAGGTCAAAGGGGATAGGGATCTAGAGGATAAAGCTGCTGAAAAGAGGTGCAGATCACAGCCAAGAGACAGAGGCAAGGTGGCTGGAAAAGGGAAGGAAATCAGCAAAAAACCGAAGGGGCAAGGCGGAGGCATTCAAAGGAGGTCCAAAAAAAACGACAGGAGGTGATTTGAAAGGAAGAAAGGCTAATTTCAAAGGATTTGAAAGGGAGGTAACAGATCTAGAAAAAGAGGGCTGAAGCTCTGAAAAACAGACGGCTAAAACAGCTTAAAACTCTTCCACAAAATGTGGAGGGTACTAAAGCCCTATGGGGCTAGGTTCCCACTTAGATGAGTAAAAAAATATCAGAACTTGGTCAGAACAGGCTGAAACAGAGGCTGGGGGACCCCTATTAAGTCGTTAATACCTTAAAAATTGTCGAAAAAAGGGCAGTGTCGCAGCTTCTCGACCTCGATTTCGGCGTTCCAGAAATGTGTTGAGGCAAGGGACCTGGAGGTCTAGGTCACAGGTTTAGGGCCAAAAAGTGCGACCTCCTGTTCCAGTTGTCTCGGCGGAAGATTTTCAGAAAAGTTGTCCTCTCAGTTGCGGCTGGTGTCGCTTACCTGCGCGATAGGGCCAGAAACACACGGAAGTTAGAAACTTTAATGTTTTATGGTTTTATGTGAGAAAAACACCATAAAAATAGGAAAAATAAATAGCTGAAAAGAAACCCTAGGGTATGAAGTAGCTGGATATGCAGGAATATGAAAAACGACAGCGGTCGTAATTTAAAACCTGTGTGGAGTCGCCATTTGTTAGTATGAATCCTTTGTCGAAGTGTACGAAAAAGGACCACTTTAGCTACGCATAACTAATAGCCCTAACAACAAAAGTGGTTGCCGATATCTTCAGATCTGCAATTAGTTAGACAAGAAAATAGCTGCAAAACACCAGATCTATGTATGGAAAGACATTAAGCAGTAAAATAAAGGGTTTACTCCATGCATCCAATAGATAAGACAAGAACACAATTTTTTGAAAGAATTTTTATATTACAGGGCACCTGGGAGGAAAACAAGAAGGTGTATCCAGCTCTCCTCAATGGGATGGGTTCTTTGTAGTCCTCAGCACTTCAGATCTAAGCTTTCTTTCTCTAGTAGGTGTAGAAAACCCAATGCAAAAATGAAGCTCAATGGGAGCAAATGATGAAAAATGAGACCAAGTGTATAGATCCAGAGTGATCTAATAGGCAACAAAAGGTGAAGAATGATGGGGAAAACCTTCCTATTTATAACAAAATATTGGGTCATTCTAGATCTTGGTGCATGATTAAAATAATTTTAACCAAATCTAGATCCACCTTTTATGGAATATTTTATTATATTTGTTGGAGGGAAAAAGTATTTGACTTGGGTCAAATCCCTTTATTTGTTAATAATAAATAAATAAATGATTTATTTATCTTTTTAAGGAAGTGGTTGAAGGATAATCAAATAAATAATGATTTATTAATTATTTGTGGGTGATTTGGTCATATTTAACAAGGAATATTATCTAAATAAGATTTAAATAATTATTCCTAGAAAATAATAAGATAAATAAAGGTTTATCTAATTAATTTCTTTGATTTTAGGTTAAACATGACTGGGAATAATAATTAAATTATGGTTTAATTAATTATTCCATGAGGAAAATCAAACAAATATGGGTTTGTTTAATATTTCCTTTTGGGGTTTCCTGTTTTAACATAGTGAAAGTGGTTTTAATTAGGGTAAAACTGGTCTTACATGGTGTACTTGGGTCCATCTAATGATAATAAGTTAGATGACCAAAAAATGGTGTAACAGTCGAGGATATGACTATATTTTTGATGCCTAGAAACTGAAGATATTTCCTGCTACCCTAAAGGGGACAACCCTAAGATGGTTTATGGGTTTAGGGGGGAGTACGATTACCTCATGGGAAGGGCTGAAATAAGATTTCTTAGAGAAATACCAAGATTACTATAAATCTTGTGACATTAAGGAGGAAATCTTTAAATTTTCACAGAAGGAGGATGAAAACATGGAGGACTGTGTAGAACGATTTAAATACATATTGTAGAGGTCAGAACATAGTGACCTGGACAAGGAAATTATAAAGATCATTCTTCTCCGAGCACTTAGGGAAGACTCACTGCAACTTCTGAATATAGTAGGCAAAGGGGATATTTCGAAAGAAGACTTCGATACTATATGTGATTATTGTATTAACTGTTCACAGGGGGTTGCAAGGAGTGGACATGGGATTCGGTCATCAAAGACTTCCGGTGGAGGGGTTACAAAAGCAGAGATTGGAAATATACTGGACAATCTAAGGACCGATATTCTGAGCACACTATCAATCCAGATAGACACTCTGCAAACAAAACAGAAGCAGATGGAGTTGGAAAAAACCATGGCCATATTCTGCCCACAATAAAGAAAGAAGCATCCTTTGAAGGAATTCCCGTTGAACACGGTGGAAGCCTGTGCAATCTGTGAACTTACTCATGTGACTAGTTCGTGTCCTTCCTTGCCCAGGCTGAAAGCAGTTTTCCAAGGAGCAAGCAAAGAAAGCGTGGTAGACTAGATGTACTTCATGGGGTAGAAGAAGCCATGGAAACCTCGACCACCAACTATTAATCCCGGTATGTTTCAAGAACCATCTCAGTAATTTAACAATTTCAATATGGGTCCCCAATCTGCGTTGTTTTCATCTATGTGGTCTCAATATTAGTATCCCCCTTGGCAACAATGGGTTCCCTAGGCCAGTCTGAATCCTTCATTGAATCAGACCTGTCGTGTACCCTCTCCTACTGGACAACTTCCTCAGTTTATGCCTCAACAAAAACTTCAGTTTCCCTCCAATGTAACCCCAAGAAACATAGCCATTAGACCCCAGCTTCCTATCCAGCCCAACCCGAATCCGAACAATAAAGGGGTCCAACAAACAGACACTTTGAACCTTCTGTCTTACAACATTTCTACTGCAGGACTCAATGAGATAAATCTATTGTCTGGCCAGGTAGTAAATGCACATACTTCACCTATTATTACAGAACAATTTGACAGTGAAGATACATAACCAGAACAGAGAACAGTGAGGGAGAATTCAGACCAAAACATAATAAATTAGACACCTCCCTAAGTTGTTCCTAATCAAGGTTATTTAACTTCTCATCCATATCCTGAAAGATTGACCTTGAGTAAACCAAACCCTCAAGAATAATTTGACTTCCTTGGGGAATTTCATAATCTCTTTGTTAAAATACCCTTGCTACAAGCTATGAGGGATGTACCTACATATGAAAATACTCTAAAGGAATACTGCTCTAAGAAACCAGGGAGGAAACCTAAGGATCCACTAACCATTCATGTAATGGGAAAACTATCCGATATCATGTTAGGAAATATCATGCCTATAAAATACAGAGACCCTAGGAACCCGATTCTAACCATACAGATTAATGGGGTTGAAATCCCAAATGTACTGGTAGATTTGAGAGCTTCCATCAACATTATCACTATTGAAGCAATGAACACATTAGGACTTGGAAACATTAAACCAACCCCTACTATCCCGGAACTTGCAGACAGATCCAAAATTAAACTAGTAAGGAAATTAGAGGATCTAATCATTTCAGTAGATTCATGGCATTAAAATGTGGACCTCCTTATATTACAGACCCGATCTTCAGTAGGTGGTCACCCATTGATCCTAGGAAGACCCTGGCTTGCAACTGCAGACGCCTACATAGGGTGCCAATATGGGAATATGATCATATCAAATGGGACAGTTACAAAGAATCTTAAGCTTTATCCTCCTACGGAACCGAGCCCATATGAAAAATCATTACCCAATCAGAAACCTCTAACTGTAGAAGAGCCTAAACCTGAAAATTAAGATATTAGACCAGTCCTCACTATTGGGAAGGCCCTTCAATTCAAAATAGAAACTGAGGACGATGCCATCAACACTTTCATTAATGATTCCAGTTTTGTTTCCGATTCAACTCAAAATATTCTAAAATCTACTATGAGTTGTGAGACACAGGAAAATATTGAACCAGAAGATGACATTGAAGACATTCCACCTCATCCCATGATAGTATTCCAATTGAGATTGAACCAGGGAAAACACTCAATATCAACCCAAACCTGTCTGAATCCTAGACAGAATAGCTTTTGAAATTCCTTCAAGATCATCAGGAAGATTTTTCTTGGGACTATACTGACATGAAGGGGATCCCTGCCAATTTATGTACCCATCATATCTATATTAAAGAAGATTTCCACCCTGTAAGACAGCCTCAATGGAGGATGATCCCTGCTCTCAAAAACATTGTCAAGGAAGAATTACAAAATTTTTTGGATGTAGGATTCTTTACCCCATCTTAGATAGCCCATGGGTATCCCCACTAGTTATTGTTCCAAAAAAGAAGGGTAAATGGAAGATCTGTGTAGATTACAAGGAACTAAATAAGGCAACACAAAAAGGCCATTTCCCCCTACCATTCATTGACCAAGTCCTAGATACCTTGGTTGGGAATAAGTTCTTTTCCTTCCTAGATTGATTCAGTGGATATAAAAAGATCCAGATAGCCCCAGAAGACCAGGATAAAACAACTTTCACATGCCCTTGGGGGACCTTTGCATACAAGGTCCTCCCATTTGGCCTGTGTAATGCTCCTGCTACCTACTAGAGGGAAATATTGGGAATCTTTTTTTATTTAGTTGATAATAGCGTTGAGATATATATGGATGATTTTAGTCCATATGGGAACTCATTTAAGGAAGGGTTGGAAAATCTGGAGAAAGTACTCAAAATATGTAAGCAGACTCATGTATCTATGAGTAGAGTCAAATGTCATTCGATGAGGGAAGAAGGAGTAGTATTGGGACACTTTCTCTCAACTGCAGGAATTCAAGTTGATCCAACTAAAGTAGAGGTAATATTACACTTCCTGGTACCTAAAACACCCACACAAGTACGTAGATTTATTGGTTGTGCTGGTTATTACAGACACTTTATAGAAAATTTTGCAAAAATAGCACACCCACTATTTCAGTTTCTAACAAAAGATACACAATTTCTGTGGACTGAAGATTGTGAGACAACTTTCATGAAAATTAAAGGGCTGACGTGCACGGCTCCAATCCTCCAAGGACTTGATTGGGCATTATCATTTCACATACATACTGATGCTTCTCAGACAACAGTAGGGGTTGTTTTAGGACAGAAGGTAGACAAAACACCGTATGCAATTTACTATGTCAGCATGAAATTAATTCCTACTGAATTAAATTACATGGTGATAGAAAAATAATTCTTGGTTGTCATTTATGTTGTCAATAAGTTCCAACACTAAATCACTGGGTATTCTACTGTTGTCCATACTGATCATGCAACAATCAGGTATTTGATGAATAAACCTATTACTCCTAGCTGTATTACAAGATGGTTGTTATCGCTTCAAGAATTTGATATTACAATAGTAGACAAGCCAGGAAAAGATAATGTAGTGGATGATTTCCTATCTAGAATGGATAACAATGATGAATGAACACCTATAGAGGATATTTTTCCCGATGAACATCTTTTTTCAGTTTCTATTAAACCTTCGTGGTATGCAGATATTGCTAACTATCATGCTATAGGGAAAGTGCCTCTTCATTGGTCATACAGGGAACAACGGAAAATTATTCATCACAATTCCTGATATTCTTGGATGGCAGGGTACCTTTTTTCATACAGGAGAGGATAAAAAGATCTGGCGCTGTGTGTCTGAGGATGATATTTATGAGATATTGAAAGCTGCTCATGATGGCCCTTGTGGAGGGGATTTTGCAGACAAAAGAATAGGCCATAAGGTGCTAAAAATGGGATATTACCGGCCTTCTATCTTTCGTGATGCACATAATTATGTTAGGAGGTGTGATAGTTGCCAACGTATGGGGCAACCTGGTCGAGCTAACGAAATTCCTTTGGAGGCATAGTTATTCCTCGAGCCTTTTGAGAAATGGGATATTGACTTCGTTGGACCCTTTAACCCACCCTCCCAGCAAAAATTCCACATCTTGGTCTGTACTGATTACGTGACTAAGTGGGTAGAAGCCAAAGCTATTGCGAAAGAAACATAGCAGGTGGTCTCAGATTTTTTATTTGAAGGAATTTTTGCTCGTTATGGTATTCCAAGAGATATTGTTTTAGATGGAGGAGAACAATTCACATCACACATGATAGCGAAGCTCATGCATAAATATGGGGTCAAGCACAGAGTGACATCTCCATATCACCCCCAGGCGAATGAATAAGTGGAAAGCACAAACAAGACATTGGAAAAAATCTTGACAAAAATTGTGGCTTACCATCGTCGGGATTGGGCTCAAAAGCTACCTGAGGCTCTCTGGGTGTATAGAAAAACATGGAGAAATACAACTCGGTTTTCACCATTCGAGCTGGTTTATGGGAAATCCCCGTTGTTTCCAATAGAATTTGAAATCAGTACACTCAAAATAGCTCTTGAAGTTGGTTTGGATCTGTCAAATGCCTAGAAACACCAACTAGCCCAGATTAATGAACTAGATGAAATCCATTCAATGGTTGTCCAGAGAAATACTATTATTCAATAGCAAATAATGAAATGGCATGATAAGTTTATTAAAAATAAGGTGTTTCAAATTGAGATTGGGCACTACTTTATGACTCTCGCTTTAAGGATTTTAAGGGAAAGCTTTTCACTTGTTGGATGGGACTTTACGAGGTGGACACTGTATTTGATAATGGAACATTTAGGCTAGTCACAAATGATGATACATGTGCTTCATTTATATTCAATGGACATCGCCTGAGATTTTGCCACCGCCCAACCTCTAAGGATGCCTTTATCAAACACCTCTCTGAGAAATATGGTTTGAAGGTCATCAACGCAAAGAACTCCTTCTCTACACCCTTGTTATAAGAAAAAATAAAAAAGAGAGAAAAAAATGATGATAATAATAATAATAATAAATAAATAAAGAATAAAGAATTATGTTTTATCTTGTAAAAATCAAAGAAATTTTTTCCAAAGTGTTAGTTGCTACTACTCATAGTGTTGTTACTTGGTTGCTGCTGCTCATGATGCTGTTACTCGGTTGCTACTACTCATGATGTTGTTACTAGGTTGCTGCTACTCATAATGTTGTTACTCAGCTGCTGCTACATCGGATGCTGCTACTCGATGATGTTACTCCAGATGCTGCTACACTGAATGATGTTACTCGTGTTGTTGTTACTCCAATGCTGCTACTCGCACTGCTGTTACTCCAGATGTGGTACACCGGATGTTGTTACTCGTACTGCTGTTACTCCAATGCTGCTACTCAATGTTGTTACTCCAGATGTTGTTACACCAGATGCTGCTACACCAGATTCTGTTACTCGTACTGTTGTTACTCTGATGCTGCTACTCGATGCTGTTACTCCAGATGTTGTTACACCAGATGCTGCTACACCGATGTTATTATTTGTACTGTTGTTACTCTGATGCTACTACTCGCACTGTTGTTACTCTAGATGTTGCTACACAGGATGTTGTTACTCGTACTGTTCTTACTCCGGATGCTATTACTCGCACTGTTGTTACTTCGATGCTGCTACTCAATACTGTTAATCTAGATGTTGTTACACCGGATGTTTTTGCTCCGGATGCTGCTACTCGTACTACTGTTACTCCATCCGCATCATTACTGCGCTATCATCCTACCAACTGTCACATTGTCCATGTAGGCTATCAGGTACGCCTCCACGTGAATTTTACTGAATTAATTAAATATCCCATGTGAATATTTTAATGCCGCGGATGGCAAAAATTCAAGTTGGGGGGGTGCCGTCATAGTCAAGGACGGTGTTGTATCTGCTACAACAACACCCAAAATTTTGGGTATTTTAAAAATTTTGGGTCCCCCTCTACTCACCTAGCCATTAGGGTGTTGAACCGGATTGTATTCAACGATGTTCATGTGGCCTATTCCAAACCCATCATGAACCTTCTCACCCTCATGATGAGATACTCTTACCGCATCCATGCCATGTGTGGGGGGAATCGTTCTGCATGCGCTCGAATGACAACTTTTCTGTGTATTAAGTATGTGCATTAGGAACTCTTTCACCATGGATCTTGAAATTTTTTGTTTGGGTATTTCACTTAAGTTCATGGTCGCATGTAAATGATGTGGGGGGGGATCTTTCTCTGAAAAGTAACCTGAAGTAATCGATATTATTAATGTTGCATGTAGGTCGACCCTACAGATGGTGTGCCAAAAAATATCACCACCGCGTTGGGGGTAAAATAAACAGAGCTTATGTAGTCCCTGGAGACTAAAGGAAAACACATCGATCACCCACTAAAACAGGAAGGCACTGGGCATCAGAAATTTTTTTATGATAATGCCATTTATATGAAAAGACAAAATTTTCTCACATTATAAACGGAGATGTCGTATCAGAGCGTTATGTTGCAATGAGGTCTTTGCTTGCAGACACTATCACAATGAAGCAAAGAATTTTGTCGATGCTAAGCTCCATCAGAGACATGGTGTTCCTCGACACAAAGTCCAAAGGATCATCTGTTCACTTTGTGACACTGAGCAAGATGTTCATCAAGTGCGTATTAAATGTAGGGTTTGCATGGGGAAGTACCTTTATAAAAATGGCACACCTTTTGATGATGATATCTCAAAACAGCAATACCATTATGATGGATTGTGGTATATGTATAACTGGGGAGCCGAGATAATTTCTTCTGCTGTTTCAAACACGCTATTCATATCGACTGTTTCAAAAAGATATAACAACACCTACAGTTCTTTCGTCCATTGTGTTCTAATTCAGTTCGTGATATGTCAAAGGTGGGAGAAACTTGATGAAGAGGTTGCTTTGACACCAATGCCCGAATCCTACCAGAACAAGAAGATCTGGATTTTATGCAACGATTGTAATGTAACTTCAGTAGCTTCATTTCACGTTGTCGCACAAAAATTCCTGAGTTGAAATTCGTATAACACCCCGCAGACCAGAGGATGCCACGCCACAAACA
Organism: Pinus albicaulis; assembly: GCA_034641835.2. NCBI lineage: Eukaryota > Viridiplantae > Streptophyta > Pinopsida > Pinales > Pinaceae > Pinus > Pinus albicaulis. The sequence goes on along the minus strand of CM076581.1, from coordinate 1,705,301,264 downwards.
CTTGTCAACAATAGTTGTATTTCCTCTGTGATGTCCACCTGAAGGTTTTGATGAGCAATCGTAAAAGCTGCTGCAGCTATGAAAACGATCTTGCAATGAAGATTAATTTTACCTTACAAGAAGCAAATTATTTGACCCTCGGGATTGTATGAAAGTGGCTATACTATCATCTTATAATTGTATGGCAGTGGAAAAATACCAGTCCTATTAGAGTGGCTTTGAAAAATGCGTTGCGGGTTGTTGCCATTTTCCCGACCTGCTAGGATAGATTTCAATGGATTAGTCAAGAAGGAGGAAACACATTTCTGTTTGACATTAAAAAACGCATATTAAGAAGCCTCTCATCGAATCCTTCAAGGCTAAAGGGAAATAAAAAGCGTTTCTTGTGGCCATCTCAAGCTCAGTCGTCACGTCTCATGAATATAAAAAATTTAATATATACAACGCCGATGCATCTACGTAATTACAATGCAAGCTCATTTGCATTCATTTGTTGGAGGCCATGGTTCATTTTATATCAAGGCATAAGAAAATCGCTAGTCGTCAACCATTGTAAAGGAGTCATGGCAACGCATAAGAATAGGTCTGTCTCCAACAAATGGCGTGCCTTTTCGGCTGCCCCACGAATTTCATTTTATGAAACCGAGAAGTGCGGCACACAACAAGCGCACCTACCTATAGAAATGTTATAAAAAGAAAGCGATATGGTCAACATAATACACACAGTAAAAGTGTGCCTGGAGACTCATGCATGAGACGCATTCAGATTTGGCGTGACCCTGAGCAATGCGGAAGGGGAGAGAGGCATATCTCCATTCTGATTTTCCAGCGAAGATAAAGGGCAGTGCCTGGTGGCTGTCTCAATGCAAATAGGGAAGAACGTTGTCTAATGGCCAAATGTCGATGAGCGTGCCTCCAGATGATGCCATAGATGTTGTGTAGTAGTGATGCTTTTTTTTAAATGCACGGGAGTCAGGGGCTTCATCTGGAAAGCTTTTATGCACTAGCATTCAGCATGAAAGGCGTTGTGCATGATTTATTTCTCAAAATAACACAAGTTACTAGGGGTGCATACTAGCACATGAATTTTTCGGTAATAAAGAGCTACGACCAGTGGTAGGGTCACACAACACCCAAACAGTAGATCTCGTGACCTACATGAGGCTATGACTATTCATGGGGTTGCACAACACTCAAGCAGCAGATTTTTCAACCTACGCTGCATACCAGAGGCATATGGTAACTGTACGCAAGCTTTTCAAATACTAGTCGCCCCTTTCAAAGCCGATCGATTCAGATAAGAGAGTAGTTTTCCACCTGTCGTTGGGTCGCAAACTGACGGAGCAGTTCAAACATGCGTCTGGCCTGAAAATGCAACCGTGCGACCTCTGTAAGGTCGCATTTCATGAAAAAGTAGTGATTCACATTTTTCTTAGGTCGCTGGGTTGCACGAACTCAACAACGGGCCAACAGCGCGACCCCCACTATAATGCAACTTTGTGACTTCACTAAGGAGTTGCATTTCTCCCTCCAAGTCGGGCTGCCACAGTACAGCACCCCAGCCAACTGCCCATTTAATATGATACGTGACTGAGTAATTTCTAGTGAGTAACACGACCAATGGGGTCATAAGAGCACTCCTCAAGAAGGAAGCCAAAGTCGCGATCTCACTTCAATCACAATATTGTGACATAAGAGCGCCCTCACCTTCATTCTTCATGTCAACATGTAGGCTCGTGAGCACATTTCAAGAGTAGGGAACTATTTTTCAAAGGATAAATTCTTATATTTAACAAAATCACTTTTCCCCTCCATGATTAATCATTTGATCATCGCTCAGATCAAACCCCATTTTGAAGGGGCTTCCCCTTATTAATGTCTCGGTGCAAAATTTTGAACATGAAAGAAGTATCGTTAGTGCCTATCCTAATTTGCATTGTGGAGAACATAAGGAGCATGTTTCCCAAGTCAACACTTCCCTTCAATTGGGTCTTCATTCCGAACTCGGCCCATAGCTATACCAATCTGCATTATAGTAATTCAAGAAGGCACAAGGAAAGCTTACCCGAGCCAGTCTCTCTGATGACATAGTGGTGGAAGCTGTTGGTTTGCATGAGGGGACAGAGTGTTTCCCAACAAGCAAGAGATTCCTTTTAAAAACAAGGATAAGGAATCTTGCTATTAAATCTAGAGATCACCAAAAGAAGGCCACAAGTCACATATTTTCTTGAGGTCGCAGGTCACAGATTGTTCGAGGTTACAGGTCACAGGTCGCAGATTGTTCAAGGTCGCAGGTCGCGAATTGCTAGGGGTTGCAAGTCGCAAAATCAAGTCAGGTCGCAAGTCACAGAACAGACTGGGTCACAAGGCAGCCCAACTGTCTAGAAAGAGAAAAGTCAGGGAGCCCAAAGGGCAAGCTTTTCTCTATAAATACTTCCTTCGGGAACTTGTAAGGGAATTTTTATTTTGGACTGAAAAGGATATTGAGTATTGTATATAAGGACCGCACAATGTTGTATATGAATACAAGCACTTGTAAACTCCATTGTTGGATCTGATGTTGATTAATGCATGAACACTATGAGTATTACATGTTCAGTTTTTAACATATTTTGGTTAATGAAACTGTCTCTCTGTTTACATCATGATACATTATAGTTTTCTAGAAGTGTGTTAATGGTGTTAAATCTATGTTTCTGCTTTAATGAATGCTAATAACTTTGTTTGTTAACATTTACATTATCACCATGATCATTCAAGGAAGTGAAGGGTATTCTGCCATAAGGAATTATTTCTTTTGTGGTCAGAACAGCTTTTACAAGCATGACCCTAATGACGTGCTGCTAGCAGCATCTCCTTCGGCTCCATGATTTACAACTCATCTTGCTACGCATAGTGTTGTTTGACCATTATAATTCATCAGTCATGTGATTTTTTTCATCTGAATAAGCGTGTGTTCTTAGGTTTGCAAATTCCGATTGAGACCAAAGAAAAGGAGTATCAAGCGGTAGCTGGACCCACACCCTGGATGGGATCCCTATTACAAATGGTTTAGAGTCTAGTTGGGACTTTTACCAGGGAGATCCCCTGCTGTTTGCTGGACATTTTATCCCATCAACAGACGACATAATAATTACCTCATAAATCATTATGACAGTCCATGCGTAGGTACACCTTACGATCCCATCAACATTTTATATAATAATTTAATACGTATTGGGATCCGTAATATGTCTTTTCCACTCCATACGAAATAATTATTACTTTTATTCATCACATTTACCATATTATTTTATGACTTTTCTTAGTTTTTGAGAATTACCATCCGTATTTACCGTTACCACCTTTCATTTTCACCATGTTGTTTTTCCGAAGTTGGTATCCACCTCTTCGCCCAACGGTCTGCTGTTACAAGAACTACTACTACAAGTCTGCACGGTATGGGTGGGATGGCTGTGTGACATGAACCTAAAAACATAGCTTTAGTCCACAGCAACCCAGAGGTATGGAAAATTTTTGTTGATGCAGGGTGGGATACCTACTTCGACAGATTGAAGGGGTTTGATAGAGGAATCACAATGGAATTCGCACTCAATTTGGACGAGGATTACTTGTGGGTCAGAGGTCTGGAGGTTCCTGTCACAAAAGAGGTAATTGCAGAGGTTAGCAGGCTGAGACATTAGGGGCAGCAATGGTTTGCATGGAGAGTTTCTCTCTCGAAATTTCCTGAATTGTTCTTGCAGGTAGGGGAAAGTGTCGTTCAAATGGGCAGAGGATATGAGCATAGGACTGTGTCGTATCCTTGGAACGAAGTTGCAGGTTTCATAATATAATACATAACTTGCGAAGGTTGAGCCACAACTCTTTTTAAGTACTATTTAAAAATTATAACGCATCTTCGATTTCCACAGGCTCAGGTGCATGCCTTAAACATGCCATTCTTCCTATTGAAACAGCTACAGCACCTGACACAGGCTGCTCGACGTTTGCGCCGAATGCTGACAATGCTTTTAAACAATGGATTGGTGTGATTATTGGTCATGCATGCAATAAACAGGCTTCGGGTCTCCTAGGAAGAACTCTGTGGCTCCTCAGAAGAAGAGGTAGCAGCCATTATTGCTGCTAGAGAAGAGGAACCAGTCTCTCTGGCTAGTCTGGAAGAAGAAGAACATTCAGAAGGAATTGATCAAGTGGAACCCAAGGAAATGGAAATGGAAATTGATCAGGAGGAACCTGATGAAGTGGAAATGATGGTTGATCAGGAGGAACCTGAAGAAATGAGAATGGAGGAGGTAATTGGTGACACAGTTGAGGTTGTCACACAAGAACCAAACTCGCTTGAAGAGCCCACAGATGAAGAGATTATGGACATCATGCAAGCAATCGGGACTGTTATACAGTCATCGACTTTTGTCAATGAAGAACAAGGGAGTGAAATTGCAGACAGAGAAATGGAAAGTGATGTTGTTTTTAAAGAAACAACATCACCTGCCCAAGCAAATATGGATGTTGATACAAGTGGGGGTGCTACACAAGAACCACCCCCAATTCGACCAGAATAGGAGGAGTAAACCTATGAAATCGACGTCCTCCCTCAAGAACTGGTACCGACTGTGGAAAAAGAGGTAATTCATGAGGAAAAAGAAGGTAGAGAAGGAATGAACTAGGAGGTTGATACTATCCCAGAAATAGTATCGAAACTAGAAGAAGAATTGGTGTACAAAAAGTGAGATGATAGAAGGGAAACAAGCTACGCGATCGATGCTGCCCCACAAGAACCAGCATCGACCCTGGTTGAGGTAATAATGCATGAAGTTCTGGTTCAAGCCGGAAATGAGGATGATGAGTCTATCCCCTGCTCTCTGTTCTAGTCCATGATGCCTAGAGGGGCGAGGGGATTCTACTCGCCCAAACGATTAATGGAGGAAGTAGTTGTTCCGCCAATACTTAATTTTGTTGACATGACCAAGATTGGCCCAGTCATTATCGAACCTCTGTTGGAGCACTTAGAGGCTCACAGAGAAGATAGAATTCTTGTGGAGACACTGAAACACAGAGTGGTCATTGAAAATGTCGACCAGAAGACAGGAGCCTCTGAAGGGAATATAGAGAAAGAAGCCCCTGAAGATAGGGAGCCTAGTCAGAAGGGCTTAACTTAAGAATTTGCTAAGAATAATGGAAGCATTCCATTGTCTCCTGATCCTGTCATAGGCCTAGAAATTGAATTTATTGTTAAGCAAGAATGGATGGAACAGTGTGAGAAAACAAGGTTACCTCTCAAGAAGAGGTATCAACTGCAGTTCAGTGAAACCATGAGACTGAAAAGGGAGGTTCGGGATTTGAAAAGGAAAGTTTCCTCGCTGAAAAAGAAGGTAAAAATCTACAAATGGAGGGCAATAAAGCCAAAAATTGAAGTCTCCTCTGCAGCCATCCAGACCAGCCCGATTGAAGAATTGTTTGAAGGCCGAGAATTTGTATTGGCCATTGAAATCCAGAAATGGCAGTCTGCTGTGAGTGACCATAACAAGGAAACAACTCGGGTTCGAGAACAGGCTGCCAGAGTCATCACAGGGTACATGGATCAGTTATATAGAGCGTGACTGAAGAAAGCTAAACAAAAGGCCAGAATAGAAGAATTGGAAGAACAAGTGCAGCTGCCGCAAACAGATAAGCAGAAGATGTTCTCCCTCGCACAACAGGTAATGGCCTGTAGACCTCCTGCACATAGCTATGCCTTATTCCTTCACGAGCAATTTCTTTCCTTTTGTCTTGAAAGTATATATAAGGATATTTGGTACGAAATTGAGGACCCCATTCAATTTCTCCGTATTTTAAAAATTCATGATATCATAAGACAACACTTAATGTGCGAGCTCTACATGCATGGGTATTTATTAATGCATGATCAGTCCTTTAACCTCGTTCCATTCATGGGGGACATCCATTTAAGAACTTTCACCTCTTATACCATCAATCAGATTAAGTGGAGAAAGGCTTGGGATACATTTGAAGAAAACCAAGTTGGAAGGCCATTAATGATGAGGAAAGAGCATGGTCAGTCCTCAAACATTTATAACAAGCATTATAAATTTCTACATATTGAGGGCCGTAAAGAACACATGTTGGTAACCTATAAATGGTGCGCTGACCTATGTGTCAGACAGATTACGATGTTCCGCAAGGAAGCATTGAACAGTTGTAAGAAAAGGTGGATTTTTTCATCCTCAGCCATCCAAGAACGAGAACCATTTGGGGCACCTAACTTTGCATGGGCTTTAGAGAGAGTGCCACGTTTTGTGGCATGGATTCATACCTATGGGGTCATATGGATGGGATTGAGGTTTCAATTTCCCCTTATCTGGTTTCCAGCCGAGCGACATTCTCCTGCATACAACATTGATCCAGACTAGTGGAAATATGTAGTTTTGATAGAGGGATATAAGCCACCAGGGACAAAAATGGCTGAAGAATATGACCTCACATAGCTTCATGCCGATCACAGTGAGTCCAATCCAGATCTGAGGAGACGACGAGCTGCATGAGGACATGCAGATAGAACAGTTGGAGGGAGATGTTGGGTATTAGATTTGTATACTTTCCTCTCCCATTTACCCTATCTCTCTATCTCTTTGTACCATTATTGTTCTTAAACACGTGAGGTAAAACCATTTTCCTTATCTTTCATGGGATATTTGATTAATGAAGTAATTTTCATAGAGGTTTTACCTTTTTACATATTAACTCCGATATTTCTACAGATTCGGCCAAAACAGGAGCATTGCAGCCGTAAGTCGAGGAACAACCCATCATCTCCAGTGCTATCCTCATTTTTGGGTATAGCGTAACAAAATCTATTTATATCAGCACCATTTCAGGCCTTTTTACGGTTTCCTTCTGGGCAACTAGGTTTTCGTTGTAACTAAATATATTTTTGTGATTATGGAGTTGCTGAGGGGAATCGGGGATTCCAGGACATTCGTATAAAGAGGCCTGCAGGCTATGAATCGGGGTTAAGCCCTTTTACATACAGATCTTGTAACAATTCTATTCTGTCATTAATAGAATGCACAACATCTTGTTGTTTCTTCTATAATTCGTGAGCTTACCGCAGCCCTAATTAGAGAGTGGGGCCCACTCTTCTGAATAGGCGTTTTCCTTTTTCTTGCATTATTTATGTTTTAGTGTGATTTCATTACTATTGTTATAGTTTAATCCTTAATTTCTATGAATGTATTTCAATTCTGCAATTTATTTAGTTGTTGTTACAGTTTAATCCTTAATTTCTATGAATGTCTTTCAATTCTGCAATTTATTTAGTTGTTGTTACAGTGGTTTGTGTGTTATGGATTTAAACCTGTGATCTACAACAAGTCATGTGCTTGTGTCTGCATATACTTTTTCGTTAGTCTTGAAATAACTAACGCCATCGGGTTGATAATTTATGTGGAAAAAGGGGTGAATTATGTTCATATCTGGACACCAACAATAATGTTCGCAATTTTTCCTACTAACTGAATCTTTTTAATTTCTTTTGTTCTTCCTCCCTGGTTTTTTTATGCTCAACTCTCTTATTTTTTAGCTAGAATTAGAATCTCTTTAATGGCCTGTAGAAAAGGAATTTTGATACAGACATTTTTCACTTCATCTAGAAAACCATAATTGAGCAGCAAAATTCGATTTTCTATCCCTCTATCAATTTGTAATATTTTAGGAAAAGGAGGGTTAGAAACAAACGCTAAAGTTTTCTCAATTATAGGGGTTGAGTTTACTGGATCTTTTTGTTTTATCATTTTCAGAATTTTGGTTTTGTTGAAGAGATGTCCCTTCTTTAGAACTTTTATTTTGTTGTGGAGAAATTTCTTCATCAAAATCATCTTTTTCTTGAATAACAATAGAAGGATTTCCCCTTTCTAATATTCTACCCTATCTAAGTTGGACATTGTTAAGATCTAGTGGAGTAATCATGTAAGTTGGAAAGTTTTGTCCTTCTATGTTATAGGCATTTTCAGCATTTTTGTTGTTTGGGTTGGGTAATGGTTGGGCATGTAGTTGATTTGTTTTTTGTGGATATGGTAATGATAGTTGTGGATTCTTAGTTTGGATTTGGAGTGGTTGATTTTGTTGTGGAAAATGTTGAGGATAGTTTGGATAGGATTGTGGATACTGGTGATACTGAGAGTATCTACCATAAGGATTTTGCATCCCTTGTGTCAAAAGTTGAGGCTGGGACGAAGGTTGTTGCCATGATGAATTCCAATTGTTTGGTGGGGGTTGATTATACATCTGGTTATTAAAACCTTGAGTTTGTGGACCCTGCCATGGTCTTCTAGAGACAAAACAAAGAGGATCTACTAGAGATGGAGTTACTTCTTCTTCTTGAAAAACAACCTTAAGACCTGGTACAGAAGGAAATTTTTTTGTTTCATGATTTTCTACACAAATAACACATGTCTCTATATTACATCAAGAGGACACTCTCTCAAAACATGTTTCTTTTTTCACTTAGGAGAGAAAATAGTTAAGGCATCAGTTTCAGCTTTTTGTTTGTAATGTAATTTTATGGTGTCTATTTTTTCACTGAGACTGCCTAAGATATGTCTTAAATTCATCAAGCATATTTCCAATTTCTACCATACTCATTGTTTCAATTGCAGATTTATTTACTCTAGAGAGATTAGGATCCCTTGTATTTTTCCCAGTTTTTTATTTTCCTCTTAAGAGATGAATGCATAATTCAACAATTTCAGCTAATTGTAATTGAGAGATATCTCCTTTTCCCATCATGTTAAGGATATATATTGATTCATCTCTAATGTCTTTCACTAAGAGATATTTTAAAGTATCTTGATATAGATGTTCCATCTTAGCTCTCTTGATATTATAGTTAAATCTCCCAATCATATCTTCTAAGTTTTCATCCTCTCTCTGCATAATTTTAAATACTTCATCCTTCCTATTAATAGGTGTGCAATAATCAAGGTATATTTGAAAAAATGCACTTTTCATCTCATCCCATGTCCTAATAAACTATGTTGTTATACCCATGAACCATTTTAGGGCTGCTCCCTTAAGTGTTGCAGGGAATAGCTTCAATTTTTGAGATTCTTGTAAGTAGTCATAAGATCTACATAAGACTTCAAACTCAAATAAAAATGTTTTAGGACCTTCAGTTCTTAATCCATGGAAGTTGGGAAGGACATAAGGTGAAATATTTTTCATTGTAACATTTGTATCGTCATCAACTATAGGAAATCCAATAGAGTTAGGATCTCCTCTGCCTCTAACTCTTCCTTCTCCCCCTCTTAAGGCTTCTCCATTTATAATTTCTCCATGGCCTTCTTCTTCTACCATTGTAGACTCCTCAGAGCTAATATAAGGTTCTAACTATAGCGTTAATTTTTTTTCCTCTGGTTCTTCTATCAATGGAATATTGAAGAAATTTTCTTCTTCTTCTTCCTCACTAAGAATTTCTAACTCTTGAGCTAGAATATGTTCTCCTGTAGAGGTGAAAAAGGTTACTCCTTCTGTTGGAGATATAGGATCTTCTTCTTCTAAGACTGCCTCATTAGATGAAGTTGGAGAATCTCCTGGTTGGATTTCAGACCTTAAGACTTCAGGAAGTCTATGTCTTGAGGTGAAAAATGGGATATGAACTTGAGATGGTGGTGTGGAACTACATGGTATTGGTGGGGTGAGTGGTGTTGTAGGAATCAAACTTCTACCTCTAGCTATGAATCTACCCCTAGAGTATCTTTCTCAATGCATATCATTTATTTTATTTTATTTTTATCATTTTTTTTTTGTAATAAATAAGGCTTCCTAATTTCACTTCCCCAACAACGATGCCAAAATGTTTAGTCAATTTGATGTATCAAATTTCTATCATTTATTATCGACCGAGGTTAGTAATTTGGTGAAGTGTGGTGCACAATATGTGCTTAGGTAACCTTATTTTCTTACTTCGTTGTGTATGTTTATGTTGTTTTGGGGGATTTTTGTTATCTTATATCTAAGAAATGAAATCTCTTAATGATAATTAATAGTTAAAACTATGTGAATATTAACGATGAAAACTAATTAAATAAGGAAGAAAAGGAAATTTTTATTAACTAATCTAAATTGCATAAAAATAAATCAGACTTTGAGTGATGTTAATAGGCCAGCAGAATGTCTATGAAAAATATCTAGCTAGTTAAACAAAGAATAATTCTAGATCTAATTGCATTCAAATGACAAGATGAAATTAAATCCTATCTTATTCATTGAAGGCTTATAGTCCTATGAAAAACAGAGAATAACTTAATCTAATTCTATTCCATGGATTGAAAGCATAAATCTTGTCTCTAAGAATCAAAATGACAATGCTAAATTGAAATTGAAAGCAAATAAAAAGCATAAAACTATGACTGTTGTATGACCGAATACACAGATATGGTGTTTAGCCAATTTAATGTCTTAAATTTCTTACATATATTATCAACTGAGGTTTGTAAACTGATGAAGTGTGGTGCACTATATGTACTTACTTAACCTTCTTCTTACTTTGTTGTATGTATTTTTATGTTGTTTTTGGGGTTTTGTTCTTTATGTCTAAATGTTAATCTAGAACTATGAAAGGAATTAAATGAATCTGGTGCAAATTTAAATGTGTAAAACTAATTTTAAAAGAAGGAAGAAAATGAAATATTCTTAAGTTAAACTAATTTGCATAAAAATGAACCAAAACTAGTAAATGATTAAAATCTAATCTGAAAAATAGAGTGTTTATGCTAATGACTTCCAATTTAATGTTAGTCCTATTCCAGGGTTATAAATATTATGACTAAAAATTGAAATTACAATGTTACTGTAATTCAAAGAGAAGAGAAGCTAATGTATGTTTGATTACTCCGGCATTTAATATGAAGTATGATAAAATCACCCTCTTGAAATGATGTGTAAGCAACCAATTATACCTTAGTTTTTAATGTTCTAGAAAAAAAAAGTAAGTGTGCAAAGGAAAACTCAATAATTGCATAAATTAGATATTCGAGCATTCAGTTTAGAAATATGATAAAATCACCTTCTTGAAATGATCTTTAAGAACACCCAATTATACAATTGAATGAGGATCTAAAAAGCAATGTACAAGCATGTAAAAGTAAATCTCAATGATTGTATAGGTTGAACATTCAATCACCCAATTTGGAAGTATAAAAGTCACCTTCTTAGCCTGATCTTTTAGGACCATTCAATTATACAATGAATTAATAGTTTGATCTAAGAAAGTAAATAAAAAAACATGAAAGGAAACTAAATAAATGTGAGCTCTATTGCCTCAAAATTAATCCAATTGGAAAATAGATAAATGTATCCTCTTGAAATGTTTTTAGAAAATGAAATATTACACAGTCATTATATTGTTGATGCTAAGAAGACATTCATGACTTAATTCTATGCTACTGATCGAAAATTGTAATGTGATATTAATCTACTCAGAAAATTGACAAAATAGAGTAAAGAATTTAAACTAAAACAATGAACGAAAAACCTCCTCCTATGCAGGGGCCCTCTGTAGCAGATTTGGTAAAAATTATAACTAGTTATATGCACACTAAGCAATCACTAGAACCATGAATGCAATTCTTATATTATAATAGAACAGAGTTTCAAAACAATACACAACGTTTCAGCAAAATTACTACTTTTCTTCGGTTCTGTTCAACCGGTATTTAAATAAAACTAATCATAAATGTAATGAGTTGATTACGCCTACAGGTGGCTATCTTAACCGAATTATAGAATTGGAGTTTGACTTTTTAACTCTTGATTTGCTACATCGGAGCAAATCAAGAGTTCTTCGCTTCTCAGCTTACATCCTTTGACCATGCTTTGACTGTGACCTCAAGCATCCATTTCTATCGATTTCGATCAAGTATATAGGACGAAATCCATGGGTGAATTATTTTGGAGATGCCCATGTGGCTCATTTCTCTATTTTATCCTTGGAACCTTCCAAACCATGAAAGTAGTTGCAGAACCAATGGTCAGGTGTAGAATAAGCTGCGCTATGTAGCCAAGTTACAAAAATTCATTCAAATAACAAGAACATCAAAATGTAACATAAAAAATATTTAAATGCATTCCCTGAGACAAAACATGACATTTATCATTGATTGGAGTGTATGGACTTATGGGAAAGTAGAAAAAGGGATGAAAAAGGATGTCAGATAAGGAAGAATTTTGAGGTTCAACATACCCCCACTAAGAAGTCATTGCATGTCCTCATGCAATTTACCAAAAATGTGAACTCTCTTCTCCTACTGCATTGGTTCAGAAACTTCTGCCAATACATCCAATTTTCTCTTTTTCTTTTCTTTGAAGTGATTTCTCTCCAGGGATTTCTCATAATGAGCCTGTATTTGAGATTAATGACTGCCTTGTTTAGTGATTTGTTCTTTCTTTTTAACTTCCTATTCTTTTTGTACCATAGTCCTAAGTGTAGAATGGTATTGTCACTTATTACTTTCTCCATTTGTTCTGTTGCTTCAAGGCTTCATTCTCCTGTTTAATATGCTTATTCAATATCTCTATTTCATAGATTTCCTATTTGAGAGTATCAACTAGAGGTTATTGTGGATTGATAGGAGGTTTTGGATTCATTGTTGTATTTCTCTTCTCTAGTGACTCTATGTAATCATATATTTCTTTTTGTACTAGGTCTATGCCTAGAGATCTCCTGCTGGGACTACCTTCAAAATTATGTATAGGAGAATTTTTAGGGCTATGTAGAGAAGTATTGATAGGAGATGGTATTAGAGTTTCTTCCTCTAAATTTATAAACCCTGTCTACTGTGGAAGTGTTTTCTTCATTGAATCTCGAAGTCTAGAGCTCCTTCTCGGCTGTAGAGGATTTATATTTTCCTCACTTGTAACCTTGTTCCTCTTTTTTTTTTTACCTCCTGTCTTAACTTTTAATTGCTTCTTGTTCTTCATCAGTTATGGCATAGTGAGTTCCTCATCATTTTGTTGAAGTGGATATGCAGGTCTGTCCTTAATGCTTGTGTCAATTTTGTTTCCCTCTGCTTATTCTAGTATTGTCTGCTTTAGGCAGCTATGGTACATCTTGGAAATGGTTTCTAATAAGAAAGTGCTCCCAAGAATCTCCTATGTTTTTCAAATGAAACTCAAGAAGGATTTTTATCAACCCATGATGGTGCATAGTATAATCTATAAGCTGAATTCTCTTCTGCACATTTGTAGGCTTTCTTTTTAAGCTATTCAATAAAAATAAGGGAAGGTTTATTTCACCATCCTTTAAGAAATTCATCAACAATTGAATATGATAGGCATACATGTAGCCAAATATGCCTTCATAGATGATAAATTTCTATAAAACTAAGAGCATGTTCCTCCATTTATTTTTAAGTGTTGAGCTGGGAATACCCTTTCTGAAAATAGAAATATCGATACCTAGGTTTTTGAGGATAAATTTCCATGGTTCATTGTGAAATTCCTTGTATTTTAACCACCTTTCGCTAACCCTTGGGAGTTATGTGGCTTCGACTATGAATGTATTAGTAACTGTGAGCCTGATGTCTCCAATTTCAACTTCCATGCCATCAAAATAACTAGAAAAATACTTTGTGATTTCTTTGTGAAAACCATTGAATTTCTCTATTAATTTGAGTCGCTAGCTTTTCACAATACCATCTGAGGAGTATTTCTCCATATATTTATCCAAGCCGTGGTTTCTGTTCTAATTAACAAACATATACTAAGCTAAAGAATCACCTTAAATTATTTTCTCAATATAGAAGAACCAGACGCAGAACATGGAAGCACACTGAGGTTTGCATGAATAAATAAGAGATGTGGATTAGAGTTTAAAACTATGGGAGGTCAAAAGTGTCATATAGGTCAGCCATAGCTAATCATGAGAATGTAACAGACCAAATATAAGCACATACTGTGATGAGTGTATTAACATCTAGATATGATGAAATTCAATAAAACTTAAACATGACATGTCATGGTAGCATATGATTATCCGTGTTATACATGATAATGTTTTGACCTTGTTATTAAAAATAAATTTTTGAAACTTTACCTTTAGAACTAACTCATTATCATTTATTTGGTTCGGGTGCTTTTAGGGTACTTTTAGCACAGGTCTTTCAAATGTAGACCTTCAAATTTCATTCACTATTTTTAGTAGGCTATCGGCTTAGCCGCAGTAATGGAATGGATTATGTACGTGCATTATGGAATTATGACAAAATGTGGAATCAGCTGCAGAATGGAATGTGGCTGTAAAATGGGATGTGGCTGCAGAATGTATATTCTGTAGAATGGAATATAAGCTGCATAATGGAATATGACTGTGGAATGGAATGTAACTGCAAAATATAATATGAGTTTCAAAATGGAATATTATTGTGCAATGGAATGTAACTACAAAAAAGAATATGGGTTGCAAAATGGAATATGAATGTGGAATGGAATGTAAATGCAGAATTGAATGTAATTCTCTAGTACTACTTATTGTAGAAAAGAAAGGGAAAATATAGGATGTCAGAAATTTCTGATTTGATATTGTATTTTCTGTATAAGGATGCCAATCATTGATTGGTTTTCATACTGATAAAATTTATTATTATTATTATTATATTTATTTTATTTTTATATATTTCCATGGTTCATTGTGAAATTCCTTGTATTTGAACCACCTTTCGCTAACCCTTGGGAGTTATGTGGCTTCGACTATGAATGTATTAGTAACTGTGAGCCTGATGTCTCCAATTTCAACTTCCATGCCATCAAAATAACTAGAAAAATACTTTGTGATTTCTTTGTGAAAACCATTGAATTTCTCTATTAATTTGAGCCATTTAGCTTTCTGCAACATCTCCTTGATCTGAGGATATCCTTCCATATATTTGTTCCAGCCGGTTCTGATCTGACTATCAAACACATACTTTCTGTTGTAAAGAATCTATCTTTAGAATTATCCTTCTCTGTTATGAAGTGAATCAGATTACGAATTTGATGAAAGGCATCGAGGGTTTGCATGAATAAATCGGTGAGATGGATTGGAGTTTTGAAGAAACTTAGATGGATATGTCATGTCAATAGGTCATGACCATTAATCATGAGGGAGTCTATTGTGGACCGTTATGAAACATAATGTGGATGATGTGGTTGATCTGGATATGATGAAAGTCCCAATAAAATCAAATGATGACATGTCATGGTAGCATATGATTATCTGTGTTATACATGATAATGTTTTGACCTTGTTATTAAAATAAATTTTTGAAACTTTACCTTTAGAACTAACCTTTCATTATCATTTATTTGGTGTTGATGCTTTAGGTACTTTTAGCATGGTGGTCTTCAAATGTAGACCTTCAATTTCATATATTCATCATTTTTTTAGTAGGTTGTACAAATGTGTCAGAGCTGCAGAATGGAATGGAATATGGCTGCAGAATATGGAATTAGCTACAAAATGTGGAATCAGCTGCAGAATGGAATGTGGCTGTAAAATGGGATGTGGCTGCAGAATGTATATTCTGTAGAATGGAATATAAGCTGCATAATGGAATATGACTGTGGAATGGAATGTAACTGCAAAATATAATATGAGTTTCAAAATGGAATATTATTGTGCAATGGAATGTAACTACAAAAAAGAATATGGGTTGCAAAATGGAATATGAATGTGGAATGGAATGTAAATGCATAATTGAATGTAATTCTCTAGTACTACTTATTGTAGAAAATAAAGGGAAAATATAGGATGTCAGAAATTTCTGATTTGATATTGTATTTTCTGTATAAGGATGCCAATCATTGATTGGTTTTCATACTGATAAAATTTATTATTATTATTATTATATTTATTTTATTTTTATATATTTATATATATATATATATATATATATATATATATATATATATATATATATATATATATATATATAGGGAAAATAAAAGCTAAGTTAATGAAGAAAAATGATTCTTCTTCACTACATATCAATATTATCTTGCAAAATCTTGATAAACTCTTTTCTTGAAGTTGGCTTGTGATATAATTTCAATCAATGTCCATTCACAAGAAGAGGTACCTTTTCTTCGTCAATGGGCCTTATCTTGACTGCTCCATTGTCAAAGACATTTTCAATCTCATAAGGCCCAAGCCAATGAGTCTGAAAATTTACTTGAAAGTATTTGAACTTTGAATCGAAAAAAGGTGCCCAATCCCCTTCTTGAAACTTTTTCTCCTTGATATATTTATCATGCCATTTGGACCTTTGTTGCTGGACTATACTGGTTCTTTGAATTGCATCTTGCAGGAATTCATCAAACTCATTAAGTTTCTCCAATCTATGCTTATAGCTTCTAATAAATCAAGTCCCAATTGGACTGCCATCTTGAAGGTTTGAATATGAAATTCTATAGGAAATAGAACTTGCTTCCCATAAACAAGTTCATAGGGAGCATGTCATGTTGTATTCCTCCATGTGGTTGTGTAGATGTACAGTCTTAGTGAGAATTCCTTCAATCACTTTATTGGTGGACTCTACTTAACCATTTGCTTGTGGATGAGAAGGATTAGATTTTAGGTGCTTGGTCTTGTAATATTCCACAAGCTCTTTCACCAAATTGGATGTAAAATGGGATCTCTGATCTCTCACCATTTCTCTTGGAACACCAAAACGAGTGAAGATGTCCTCAAAAACAAATTTAACTATAGAACGTTCATTAGCTAAAGGTAGTGCTTTAGCTTTTACCCATTTAGTGACATAATCAGTACATACCACAATATATTTATTTTGATTATATGGTGGATTGATTGGTCCAACAAAATCCAAGGCCCATTTTTCAAACGGTCCGATGAGTACTTGAGGTTGTAATGGAATTTCATCTGAAGGAACGAGTTTCCCCATTATTTGGTAGTTGTTACACCTTTTGACATATTACCTGGTATCTCTAAAAATGGATGGCCAATAATATCCTAAATGAAGGATTTTATAGGCTATCCTCTTGTCAGCAAAGTGTCCACCACAAGTTTCATCATGACATGCCTTAAGAATTTCATGCATTTCATCTTCTTGAACACATCTTCTGATAATGAGATATGGACCTATTTTATATAGTTCATTAGTAATCCATGAGTAATTTTCACTTATTTGAATAATTCTTCTTTTCTCTCTAGGAAAAAAATGTGAAGGCAACTTTCCCATGACTAAGTAATTAGAAATATTTGTAAACCAAGGAGTTTTAGCAGTTATTGCAAAAATATATTCATCAGGAAACTTATCCTCAATTGGAGTATTATTTTTTATATTTTGAATTCTAGATAAGAAATCAGCAACTATATTTTTTTTTCCAGGTCAGTCTAGGATGGTGATATTGAATTCTTGTAAGAGTAATAACCATCTTGTAACTCTACCATTAGTAATAGATTTATTCATTAAGTGTCTAATTGCAGAGTGATCTGTGTGAACAAAGGTTCATAGCCTGTAATATAATGTCTAAATTTGTTGATAGCATGAACAATGACTAAGAATTCTTTTTCAGTTACATTGTAATTTAACTCAATGGGAGTCAAATTCTTACTTGTGTAATAGATGGCATAGGGGATCAAATCTTGTCCTAATACAACTCCTAGAGCTGTATCTCAAGAATCTGTTGAAATATGAAAAGGTAGTTTCCAATTTGGACCTCTTAAGATGGGTGCTTCAGAAATTTTTGTTTTTAAAGTTTCAAATGCCAATTAGAAATCAAGATTCTAAGTGAATTCACAATGTTTGGTAAGTAAATTGAAGAGTGGGGATGCTATTTTAGAGAATTTTTCTATAAATCTTCTATAATACCCTGTGAATCCTAGAAAACTTCTAACATCCTTTTGACAACTTGGAATTGATAATTTGGAGATGACATCAACTTTAGATGTATCAAATTTAATTCCATCTCCTGAAATGTGATGTCCTATAACAATCCCTTATGTAAACATCATAAATTTTTTTTCATGACTTAATGAAAGATTTTCTTCTTTACATCTTTTAATAACCTTTTCCAAATTCTCTAAAGCTTCTTCAAATGAATTCCCATAAACTGTAAAATCATCCATATATACCTCTACACAATCAAGTATTAGATCAGAAAAAATTCCTAGTATTGCCCTTTGGAATGTCGCAGGCACATTAAATAAACTAAAAGGAAGGAATCAGTAAGCATAAGTTCCACATGGACAAGTAAATGTGGTTTTATCTTGGTCTTTAGGTGCTACCTGAATCTGGTTGTAACCAATAAAACCATCCAAAAATGAGAAATACTTCGTACCTGCTAGTGTATCCAATACTTGATCTATAAAAAGGTAAAGGAAAATGATATTTTTGGGTGGCTTTGTTCAATTCTCAATAATCAATGCATACCCTCCACTTACCATTATTTTTGGGTACCATCACTAAAGGGGAGACCCACTGACTATCTAAAATTGGGTAAATGAAGTTCACATTCAACAATTTTTGCAACTCTTCTTTCACAATTTCCCTAAGATTTGGATTCATCCTTCTTTGAGGTTGTTTGATAGGTTTAAAATTTTCCTCAATATAGATGTGATGTATACAAGTCTTAAGAATAATTCCTTTCATGTCAGTGTATTCCCACGCATATGCAGAAGAATGTTTTGTAATGTTCTGATTAGCTTTTCTTGTTGTAGTCTTTCCAAGTTTTTGTTTATGTTCAAAGGTTTTCCTAGAAAGATTTCAACTGTAGAGTTACCAAATTATTCCATAGAGTATAGATACATTTGTCTAGTTGACAAGTATTAAATATTGCATTGCTCTTGAAATTGATCATGTTCATATTCTAAAGATGATTCAAAGTTTACTATTGAATTTAACATTTGACTATCTTCACTAATGTTTGAAATAGTAAAGAGGGGCTGTATATCATTGTCATCATTAATCCATTCTTTGTCATCTAAATTTGTGATTGTTTTTGCTGGAGGATATAGAGTGAATTTCTTTGTTGAGTTACCATTAGAGATATACATGTCACCAGATCTACAGCTAATGAAAGCATCAACTGTAGCCAATCAATGTCTTCCTAATAAAAGTGGATGTCCTCCTAGATTGTTTTCGAGAGTTAAAATCATAAAATCAACAAGATACTCCCAAGAATCTAGAGATACTGAGATATCTTCTAATACACCATCTAGCTTTATTACAGATCTATATGCTAATTGCAGTAATGTAGGTGTATACAGAAGGTTAGGAAGTTTGAGCTATTCCATGGTCTGTTTTCTCATGATGTTTATAGCTACTCCTAAATCAATCAATGTATTTTGAATTTCAACAACACTGATATGTGTTTTTACTACTGGACTTCCTGGATCTAAATATTTTTGTATGGCAATTTTTCCCATCATTATGTCTACAATTTTTCCTACTAGTTGAATTATTTTTATTTCTTTTGTTTTTCTCCTTGGTTTCTTCATGCTCAACTCTTTTATTGTTTTGGATAGAATTTGAATTTCTTTAATGGCCAGTAACAAAGGGATTTTGATACATACATTTTTCAGTTCATCTAGAGAATCATAATTAGGCAACATGATATGTTTTTCTACCCCTCTATCAACTTGTAATATTTCAGGAAAAGGAGGGTTAGAAATAGATACTGATAGTTGCTCTATGATAGGAGTTGAGTTTATTGGTTGTTTTTGTTTTTAATTTTCAAAATTTTGGTTTTGAAGAGATTTTCCTTCTTCAAAAATTTTATTTGGCTGTAGAGAATCAATATTATCTTGTTCTTGAATAACTACAGAAGGTTTTTTCTTTTCTAGTATCCTACCAGATCTAAGTTGGACATCATTAAGATCTAGTGGAGTAATAATGTAGGTTGGAAATTGTTGTCCTTCTATCATGTAAGTATTTTGAGGATTTTTATTATTGGGTTTTGACAATGGTTGGGCAGGCAGTTGATTTGGTCTTTGTGAAAATGGTAACGAAAGCTGTGGATTCTAGTTTTGGAGTTGGGGTTGTTGATTTTGTTGGGGAGGATAGTTTGGATAGGATGGAGGATATTGGTAGTATTGAGAGTATCTACCATTGCATTCCTTGTGCCCAAGATTGAGGTTGGGTCCAAGGTTGTTTCCAAGAATTCCAATTATTTGGTGGAGGCTGAGTGTACATTTGGTTGTTAAAAACTTGAGTTTGTGGCCCCTACCATGGTATTCTAGAGACAAAGAAAAGAGATTCTGTTGGATTTGAAGTTGATTCTTCTTGAAAAAAAAAATTAAGACCTGGGATTGAAGGGAAAATTTTAGTTTCATGATTTTCTGAGCAAATCACACAGGTCTCAATGACTTTTGCATCAAGAGGAAATTCCCTTAAAGCATGCTTCTTTCTGTATTTAGGACATAAGATAGCTAAAGCATCAGTCTTGAATTTATGATTGTCTTGTAATTTAAGGGTGTTTATCTATTCACTAAGACTCCCTAAAAAATCTGTTTTAAATTCATCAATCTATTTCCAATTTCTGCTCTACTTACTGTTCCAGTTGCAAATATATTTTCTCTAGCAAGAGAAGGATATCTTGGAATTTTCCCAGTTTTTGCTTTTCCCCTTGAGAGATGAATACATAATTCAAAAATGCCAGGTAATGGGAGTTGAGAGATATCTCCGTTCCCCATCATGTTGAGGATGTCTATCCACTCATCTCTATTGGATTTTAATAAAATATATTTTAAAGTATCTTGATCTAAATTATCCGTTTTTGCTCTTTTTATGTTGTAATTGAATCTTTTAATTAAATCCTCCAAATTCTCATCTTCTTTTTGCATCATTTTGAATACTTCATCCTTGTGATTAATGGGTATGCAATAATCCAAATATCTTTCTAAAAATACTTTCTTCATGTCATTCCATGTTCTGATAGACTGAGTGATTAAACCCATGAACCATTTTAAGGCTGCTCCTTTTAATGTTGAAGGAAACAACTTAAATTTTTGAGAGTCTTGTAAATAATCATAAGTTCTACACAAAACTTCAAATTCAAACAAAAAGGTTTCAAGATCTTCGCTTTTTAATCCATGAAAATTCAGGAGGACAGAAGGTGATATATTTTTCATTGTGGCATTTGTATCTCCATCAATTATAGGGAATCCAAAAGAACTATCAATTTCCCTATTTCTCCTATTTTCTTAAATTTTTCTACCTCCTCCTGCATTCCCTCTACCTCCTCCTCAAAACAGTAGATTTTCTCCATTTAGAATTTCTCCTTCTCCTTCTGCTCCTTCTCCTCTTCCTGCCATTATAAATTCTTCAAAGCTAATATAAGGTTCAATCTACAAGGTTAATTTCTCTTCCTCTGGTTCTTCTATTAATGGAATGTTGAAGAAAGGTTCTTCTTCTTCTTTTCCACTAGCAATTTCTAAGACTTCAGTTGAAATATGTTCCCTTGTAGAGGTGAACAAGTTTAATATTTCTGTTAGAGATCTAGAATATTCTTCTTCTAAGACTTCCTCAGTGGATGAAGTAGGAGATCCTCCTAATTGGATTTCTGACCTTAGGACTTTAGGAAGTCAATGTCTAGTGAAGTATGGAATATGAGTTTGAGATGGAGGTGTATCACTTCGTGGTCTAGGTGGATTGAGTGGTGTTGTAGTATTAAACTCTTGCCTCTAGCTATGAATCTACCCCTGGAATCTCTTTCCCTATGCATATCATTTTTTTTTAGATGTAAGAAATGAGGCTACCTAATTACACTTCCCCGGCAACAATGCCAAAATTTTTAGCCAATTTAATGTCTTAAATTGCTTACATAAATTATCAATCGAGGTTTGTAATCTGATGAAGTTTGGTGCACTATATGAGCTTAGTTAACCTTCTTCTTACTACGTTGTATGTATTTTTATGTTGTTTTGGGGGTTTTATGCTTTATGTCCAAATGTTGATCTAAGAAATAAAGACTGTGAAAGGAATCAAATAAATCTAGTGAAATTTATATGGGAAAAACTAAACTTTCAATAAGGAAGAAAATAAAGTGTTCTTAATGATCTGAAATTGAACTTTTAGTTCTAACTTAGATTAAACTTTAAAACATGTATACGGAAAAATGATTAACAAAAAAATTTAATTGAATGCTTTAATAAAATATGTTCAATAACATAAGCAAACATTCACAAGAAAGAGAACAACACAATTGATAACGGAGTTCACCCCCTCCACTGGGCTACCTCTCTAGACTCGTCTCCAACAGGACAAATCGATCTATTGTCTTTCTGAATAGAGATAAATGTACATTGACTTTTACATCAAGGTGGCTAGCCGAGAACTCTCAACTATACATCCATACTTTGAAAGACTCATGAGCTATCCAAGATCTGGTCGAAAATGAATTTTCCAAGCACTCAAAAACTCTGCTTAATCTCTTTCTCCTTACCTTTCCTGTACATAGAATGGCATTATATAGCTCTTAAGAGCCCAAAAATAAGGAGGAAATATCTCCTTATCTCTGATTTTAAGGAGGAAATAATTCTCATATCCCTTAAAATTTTCTCATGATATTTCTATGTAGGAAATATCTCAATCTCTACTTTCAAGGGCCTTATCCCCAAAACCTTAGGGATGAGAATAATCTATCAACTTCAATATAAAATTAGAAATTGAATTTTTGAATTGTTGAGGAAAATTCCTCTCAACATTTTCAATTTCTTTTTTACAAATATATGAGCACATTTAATTAAAAATAAAGACATCCTCAACCTAGGCTTGACATGAATATATCTTCTTTATAGTGCTCCTTGGGTTGTCTAGGTCCTCTTGGATCAAACCTCCCCATTAAAAAAAAACTTTTAGTCCTCTAGAAGTATTTTTAAAAATTGAAGTCGATTATGAATGAAGTCAATTCTTGTTGTGAATTTTGGGAACAATTTTGTTTGCATTTGATGTAATCTTGCATGCTAACTTGTTGGAATTGATGCTAGACTTTTGCATTGATTCTCCCTTCTCCATAACATGATTTGAATGTTGCACCAAATCTTAACTAAACAGTAAGATGAAAATTGAATTTGTGTCCATGCCGGAAACCTTAACTGTCTATAAATCGATGTCAAGAACCCATACCATTAATCCAACTACCTGCAAATTGAGCTACCTTAGCCCATATTTGTGGCATATAATTTTACAATAAAAAATTGATTCCCTATGTTCATTTATCCTAACACCAACAACAACAATATATGACTCTAGTTCCAGAAATTAGGCCCTTCCTTTTTCTCGATTGTCCTTGCCTTTTACTGTACATTTCTGTAACTAGTTTGGAATGAACACATCACTTTGTACTGAGACAATATAGTCCAAGGAAACCTTTTGTGATGCATGCCCCATAAACGGAACTAGGTCTTCTGCAAATGCCAATGTCTCCTTCCATATCAAATTTGGAAATTCTTTCTTAAGCTCAACCTTTGATACAATCTCCTAGGTTTATTTCTTTGTTCTTATTCTCCATTACTACTATGAATTCTTCTAAATGTGCCTTGAATACAAATGTAACACCTTTGGAAAGTGTCGAAGAAAAGTGGTGTGGAGAATTGCAGAAACCATTAACGGATACCTAGAAGGAAGATTTGTATCGTAACCCTTTCATTTCTTCATTTCTTAAAGATGACTGTACGATATGCTTTAATATACACAGGCATTTCTTCTGCAAATATTTTTCCATATGAAATTCTTCGAGAGATTTAGATATAGTTTCTTCGACCTAATTATCAATTAGTTTTCTATCTTCAAAGCTATCCATTAAGACATCAAACATCAAATACCTATCAAAATGCCTCCAAAAGGTGGAAACATGTATTTGCTTACACCTTTCCTCTCAGGATAGTCTACAATTATGTCAAAAAGTTGGTTGATTCACAAATCTTGCAATGTTTCATATGAAAAATACTCGAGTCGCAGATGTTAGATGATCCTCCCCTACTAAAGAATGAACCTTTTCATTCGAAAGAGAGAAGATAGAAGAAGCATATGCATCTTCCGTCATCGCTGTGAATCCAAGCTCCTTGAGATTATGAACAACATGGTCAACCTTAGAAATCCATGTGTCAATGACTTCAAAATATTCACTGTCTGCCTCTAGTGCATTTATATCTACAACTTCATGAATGACAATGGGGTCTTTTGGAGGCTCTATTAGACTCAACTTGACCTGAAGTTTGTCCAAGCCAGAAAACAAAAATAATAGCAAAGTGATAACAAGAACTGGAAGAACAGTTGATTCCAAACCCAAGCTAAATCCTGCAATAATATTCGTCCCATGTCCTGTACAACTTGACAGCGTAAAGAAGCCAACGTGTATACCTCTGATGGAAAATTATTCTGCATGAAGTTACTATTAAATCAAATGAATTTACAGAAAAAGGGAAGAAATTAAAAACCAGATGGATCAACGGCTAAAACACCAGGCTTTATCATCTCCTGAAGTGAAGCAGATGCTATGATTGCAACACAACATGAAATACCAGGTTGATCTATAAATTGCCTTTGCACTTCCTTAACATCTTCCAGGACCGTTCGAAGTCTTGGTGTGCGGCATTAGTAGCAATGCTTGACTGCCCGATACTGCTCCGTTCCCTTCTACTATTTGCAGAGAAGACTGCTGGCCTCAACACAACATTCGACGATTCATCATGTTGAGAAATTGACTGTCCAGTCTTCATCTCTGTGTCCTGAGACAAATTTATGCTTTGTTAAAATTTTCTATAATAGCAATCTCGACAGTTTATAACTATGACATCGTGGCATCCCATGGTTGCATAACACCTCGTCTGCGCTTCCAATGCCACCATAACTAAGAGACATCACAACTCCATCAGAATGTATATCGAAGCTCGGGTTGTTACAATCAACCTCGCCATCAGAATTCACACTTCTGCGTTGTTAGCTCACTGGATCCGACGGTGTGTTAACTGTTTCCAAACTACGACATCCAATTGTCCACAGTGCTCATCATCTCCGTGCCGACTGACTGCATATGAATACGATGTGGTGAAATCGTTACATGCCCATGTTGTGCGCTGACGTGTTGCCTTCGTGGCACACCAATCCTGATGATCTTGGAATCCATCTCCTATGTTGGTAGATGACGTTGACTTTCAAGCCATGTAAAATTTGTAGATACCACATAAGACATGTAAGAGTTTCAACTATAGAAGACAATTTTGTTGTAATGGATTCATCGGCTCTTAAAATGCATGCTGTAGGGAACTACGAACTGATGCAAAATACCCAGATTCATCATGGCCAGAACTAAGTCTGCGTCCTCTTTCAAAGGCATAAATGTAGTGAAACTGGGTAGCATATGCTGTTTAGATGCTTCAAGTTCAGAAAAATCTTCTTGAACTTTTCTTATTCCTTTTACAAGCCTCTCTATTTTCACGCACAATGCTTCATACTTCTGACGTATGGTGTCTACATGTTCATTCTGTCCTTTTGAAAGAAGATCATCCTTCTAGTTACATCTAGAGCATCCGGAGAGATGTTCCCCACAGTTCATATTGTTCCTTTGATACATTTATCTCAATAATATCATAGTTTCAACAGAATTTTCATGCAAAAACAATTCTGAGAAGATTTTTTTTTTTTAAATTAATTAAGAATAAACGACATCCATTGCTTACCAAGCCAGGTGAATGGATTTTCTTTGATTGGATTTATTTCATCACGAATATTTTTTGCTTGTGCTTTTGTTGTAGGTTCCTTTCGCAACTTCGGAAGATATATTTGTGAGAACTATTTATTCTTCTTGTGTCAAAGCTCTGGATGTAGATCCCAACAATTCTCCCTCTGGTGTCCATTTCTTCCACAT
Source organism: Pinus albicaulis (assembly GCA_034641835.2). NCBI lineage: Eukaryota > Viridiplantae > Streptophyta > Pinopsida > Pinales > Pinaceae > Pinus > Pinus albicaulis. The sequence continues at coordinate 1,705,275,404 of CM076581.1, read as the reverse complement.
TTAATGCAAAAATGCACTTGTCAATTCCTTGGCATAAATGATTTCAAACCTTGATTAGGAGAAAAATATTTAGATCTTCTCTTGAAGTGCTCATTTCTTCGTGGCGACTACTTTCCATCACCATTACCACCATGATTTGACTTTCATTCCTCTGCAGATTTGGAACTCTCTCCAATTTATGTATAGCCCAATCCTGCCTTATGAGGTTGTCTCTTCACCTCAATAGGATTAATGATACCTTGACCATTAACCCCAAGGCCTCTTCCATCATATCCCATCTTGGTCAACAATTTCATACCAATTCCCTTGGTATGATTTTCAAAATCTGCAAATGATGCATCATTAACATCATTATCAGAAGGTATAGAAAATGAAATGCTTCATACCTCCTTAGACACTTGATTATCTTCTTCATTCTTTGTCGATGACGAAGTAGAAGATGATGCTCCATGAGAAATACGTTTCTCACATGGCTGATAAAAAGAATATTTCAATGGCTCTTTCAAAACATCTCTGTCCTTTGTGGCTTCGAGCAATCTTTTCAGCTTGAGATTCTCCTCTCGAAGTGTTGAATTACTCTCTTCCAATTCATTTATCTGCTTACCCAACTGAAAATCCTTGTACATTTATTCTACCATTTCTTGCATGGATAAGAAAGTTTTCCAATTTTTTTGAAGAAAGGAATCAAAAGATGACATTTTAAATCAAAACGATTTACCTTCTCCTTCTTCTGCTTGCCTGAGCTGAAATTGGAAGATGTACCCACTAAACCAGATAATGAATCTACTCTGATACCAACTTGATCTGAAATTTAACTTTTAGTTCTAACTCAGATTAAACTTTAAAACATGTATACGGAAAAATGATTAACAAAATCATTTAATTGAATGCTTTAATAAAATATTTTCAATAACATAAGTAAAAATTCACAAGAAAGAGAACAAAAAAATTGATAATAGAGTCCACCCCCTCCACTGGGCTACCTCTCCAGATTCGTCTCCAACATGACGAATCAATCTATGGTCTTTCTGAATAGAGATAAATGTACATTGACTTTTACATCAAGGTGGCCAGCTGAGAACCCTCAACTATACATCCATACTCTGAAAGACTCATGAGCTATCCAAGCTCTGCTCGAAAATGAATTTTCCAAGCACTCAAAATATCTCCTTAATCTCTTTCTCCTTATCTTTCCTGTACATAGAATGGCATTATATAGATCTTAAGAGCCCAAAAATAAGGAAGAAATATCTCCTTATCTATGATTTTAAGGAGGAAATAATTCTCATATCCCTTAAAATTTTTCTCATGAGATTTCTGTGGAGGAAATATCTCAATCTCTACTTTCAAGGGCCTTATCCCCAAAACCTTGGGGATGAGAATAATCTATCAACTTCAATATAAAATTAGAAATTGAATTTTTGAATTGTTGAGGAAAATTCCTCTCAACATTTTCAATTCCTTTTTTACAAATATATGAGCACATTTAATTAAAATAAAGACATCCTCAACCTAGGCTTGACATGAGTATATCTTCTTCATGGTGCTCCTTGGGTTGTCTGGATCCTCCTGGATCACTTAAGTTAAACTAATTTACATAAAAAATGAACCAAAACTAGTAAATGATTAAAATATAAACTATAAAATAGAGTGTTTATGCTAATGACTTCCAATTTATTGTTAGTCCTATTCCATGGATATAAATCTTATGACTAAAAATTGAAATTGCAATGCTACTATAATTGAAAGCAAATTCAAAGCTAAGACGAGCTAATGTATGTTAGATTACTCCAGCATTCAATATAAAGTATGATAAAATCACCCTCTTGAGTGTGCAAAGGAAAGCTCAATAATTGCATAAATTAGATATTCGAGTATTCAGTTTAGAAATATGATAAAATCACCTTCTTGAAATGATCTTTAAGAACACCCAATTATACAATCGAATGAGGATCTAAAAAGCAATGTAAAAGCATGTAAAAGTAAATCTCAATGATTGCACAGGTTGAACTTTCAATCACCCAATTTGGAAGTATGACAAGTCACCTTCTTAGCCTGATATTTTAGAAACATTCAATTATACAATGAATTGATAGTCTGATCTAAGAAAGTAATAACATAACATGAAAGGAAAAGAACTGTGAGCTCTATTGCCTCAAACTTAATCCAATTGGAAAATAGATAAATCTATCCTCTTGAAATGTTTTTAGAAAAGAAAAGATTACACAGTCATTCTATTGTTGATGCTAATAAGACATTCATGACTTAATTCTATGCTATTGATAAAAAATTGTGATGTAATATTAATCTACTTAGAAAATGACAAAACAGATTTGACAAAACAGAGTAAAGAATTTAAACTAAAACAATGAACGAAAATCCTCTTCCTATGCAACTGCCCTCTGTAGTAAATCATAACTGGTTATATGCACACTAAGCGATCACTGGAACCATGAATGCAATTATGATATTATAATAGAACAGAGTTTTAAAACAATACACAACGTTTTAGCAAAAATACTACTCTCCTCAGTTCTGTACAACCGGTATTTAAATAAAACTAATCATAACTGTAATGAGTTGATTATGCCTACAAGTGGCTAACTTAACCAAATTATAGAATTGGAGTTTGATTGTTTAACTCTTGATTTGCTACGTCAGAGAAAATCAATATTTCTTTGCTTCTCGGCTTATGTCCTTTGACCATGCTTTGACTGTGATCTCATGCATCCTTTTCTATTGATTTCGATCCAGTAGATAGGACAAAATCCATGTGTGAATTATTCTAGAGATGCCCATGTGGCTCATTTATCTATTTTCTCCTTGGAACCTGCCAAACCATGAAAGTAGTTGCGGAACCAAAGATTAGCTGCAGAATAGGCTGCGTTCTGTAGCCAAATTACAAAAATTCATTCAAATAATAAGAACATCATAATATAACATAAAAACCATTTAAATGCATTCCCTGAGACAAAACATGACATTTATCATTAATTGGAGTATATGGACTTATGAGAAAGTAGAAAAAGGGATGAGAAAGGATGTCAGAGAAGGGACAATTTTGAGGTTCAACACTTTGTGTGTTGAACTATAAAATATATCTAAAGGGGTTATCTCTTTAATTCTCAAAACAATTTGTGACGTTGGGTAGGATGGGATGATTTCAACATCTACTTATGAATTTACAACTTGTAAGGTTTATTTAGGAGTTTGAAAATCAGAGGTTCCTTCAATTCCCGTGTCTGTTGGTGGTAGCTGGAGCTTTTCTTTGAACTACTCCCATTATTTATCCATGTCATATATTATGATTGTCTGTGTCTGATCCTGTGTAGAATTAATGTTCATTTGTTCTTCAGCCAAGGTTTCTTTGGCTGTTTCTCCATTATTTCTCTTTGTAGTCACTTCAAAACTTTCCTTAGGGTATTCTTATTGATTTTGAGATTGATGCTAAGAAATTTTTGAACCTTGACTTGATTTCTAGTGATTCTTGATCAGAATTATGATCCGAATTTTATTCTAAACTTATACTAGGAGTAGGTTCTCTTGTTTCCTCAATGCGCAATAGGTCTAATAGAACCCTTTTCAATATTTTGTTTCTATAAATATGAAAATTATTGAGGTCTACTGGAGTCAATTTGATTGATGCAAAATGCAAGACTTGTGAGAAAGTCGCGACCTTTCCAAATAGGTCATCAAATTCATATTTCTCATGCATGAACTGTCTAATTTTAACCAAAGCAGTAAAGTCTTGAGTGAATTGGTTGGGATCTTATTGTCTCCCTGGTATCATAGCCAGATTCAAGCATGTAATATTCTACACCTCTTTAACTGCATGTCCAAAATTAAACAAGGAAAAATAACCACATTGTACCGAAAAATTTGGCAAGATAGATTTCTTCGCGTCTTTTAGGGTTTTGGTAAGAACTTCCCCTACTGTTTGGTATTCAATTTCTCTCGCCAATAACTTATCTGAAACATAATAAGGAAGAACATGGGGAGCAGAAATACTCCCAAAAACTTTTATACAAGTACAATTTTCTTCACCAAACCATCCTGCCACTAACAAAATATCTATCTTTGCTTCTTCTTAAAGCCCGAGGGCTTTTGTATAAAAAATAGTTTAATGGATAGGCAACATAATACTTTGACAAAACTTATGATACACATGGATAGGAGTAGGGTATTTGAGAGTCAAATTCCAACCCATATTAGGAAATTTTGTAGAGGAAGAGATTGCATCCATCACATAAGCACTCATAAAAAATGGAGGGATGACTCGAGTAGAGACAAATCTATACTTTCTATACTGTCTGATAGCCATAGCCAAATTGTCGGATAAAATGTTATCCCAATTCATAATTGTGGATTTGACAACTGCATCAATTAATGGAATCCATTCCATAGAAAACTTGGTACTATCATTTTTCCCAAAAAGCCTACACATCATAGCAACTACATCACTATGTGGAGCTGACAGAGGTGCAATTGGGTACATACCAGTTTTCTTCTGTTTGAATTTGCTGGAGCTGGACCTCCAAGTCTGCATGGTATCTATACAGTCTTCACTCTCTTTTGCGAACTGCTCGATGAAAGCTCTATCATAGGCCTTTTGAGGTTATAGCAGATGATACATTCTGTGCAAATTGTCTATAGAAAATGACCCCATGACCTCTTGTATTGAACTCTTAAATTTCTTGTATGAGATGTCTACATTGTCGATAATCCACTTCACCATATCTGTATATGGTATAATTTTAGGTCTTACAGCTATTCTGTGTAAGAAATAACATGCTGCTTCAAAATAGGAGGCTTCAGACGAGATTTTAGTGTCAGCCGTTGCTTTGATTACCAGCACCTTTGGATTTTCGTCCTCTAACAGATTATACATGGCTTCCCATGAAGTAGCTCCACCATATTTTTTTCATGTAGTATCACTAAATAGGGGAAACATGTTTGAATCCTCAGATGCAGAATGCTCTACTATCTTTTTTCCTTTCTTTGTCATCTCTGAGTTTTATTCCCTGAGATTGAACAATAGAGAAATCAAAATGAACGTAAAGCAGAGATAATAGTAGAGGTTCAATTAAAACAATAAATTCAATAAAGATGGGAGGTTTATTACAAGAACAAGTAAACAGATACAAATCTCCTCAAGCCTTTAAAAGAGTAAATGCAGTTGATTTCCATTAATTACGCATTATGGCCTTCGTGTGATTATTTTCGGGTTTTGTCAAAACATTGCATTGCAAACCCGAATGATATTTTGAAATGATAAGATTTAAGTGTAATTCCAATTTTGCAATTGTGATAAATCGCAAAATTGCAATATCAAAATATCGCAGGATCGCAAGATCCGCCATATCGCAGACTCGCAAGATTACAATATTTTCCATGTCGCATTATCGCAAGATCACAAGATTTTCCATGTCGCAATATCACAAGGTCGCAATATTAGAGTTATGGTATTTCAAATTCTATTTCTGTCTTTGCGATTTGCGACGCGGAGTGGATTTTTATTTATATGAAGTATACTTTAAGCGCTTCATGAATTTTAAGAAATATTTCTAGGTGTTTATAAAGAGCACAACATAACACTTAATCTTAAAAAGGGTTTTATTGATCGCTTTATCACAAATTCCGACTAATGATTATTTGTGTTACCTTTGGCTTCTGTGTTCTGTGATAAAGCAAAAAGCGCTTAGTCTTGAGTAACTTAGCTTAATGATTTGAAGGAAAAAACTCTTATTTTCTAGATTTTTTCTTGAAAAATTTAAAATGGTCCCCATTTATTATTACAATATTGATTATTATAAAAATGAAATGGGGGGGGGGGGGGGGGGTTTGAATAGAACAATAAGTCTTGAACTTCTGAAGCTTTTTTGATCCCATAAAAGACGTTATTTTGAGGTATGTAGTAGGCCCACCCGATAGCTATAGGCAGGGGCCTGATGCAAACCTTGTAGTACTTAGAGGTATCTTTCTAACGAGGTATCGTACATGCCAAACGAAGATCATATGATCAAGTTACGACCCCAGGAAGTTGGTTTCCCAACTAACCCCAACGAGGCCCAAAAACTCTTGGCGTTCCATCTCCTAAGGTTAGGTTTTTAGTTGTTGAGGGTTTCCCTTTGATGTTCAATAATAAAAAGGTCCTTAAGCCTCATTTTAACACAACTCAGAGGCATGTAGCCGCCACATCTCTTGTTAGGGATAAGATACCATCACCCGAGCTAGTTTATTTCCATTTTGTATGTAAGTATATTGTAGTTCTTTGATATTAATGAAATTATAATTTATTTATGCTACATATTTGTGTTTATGCTTATATTTTTATTCTGTTTCATTCCTGCATAAGTCCGGATCAAGGAAAGACAACATAAAAATACATAAGCATCCATGTGTTGGTGAATTAGAGAAAGTTCACTTGGTCTTGAGATTGCTACATAACGGTTCAATGTTGGGCATCAACACTAGTGTGATTGGAACCTAGGTGAGAACTTTCATTTCATTCTTATCATCATCTAATCATTGGTGATGCTTGTTTAGTGGGATGAATTTATGGCTAAGGAGAATAATTATAGGTCTCAAAGCCAAGAGTATGGTGATAGATCTCAAGATATCATATATTGTTGTACTCTCTTTTATTTAAAATAGATATATACTCTTTCCCCCCAAAAAAACTCTTTAATTCATTAATCCCTCTTATGTCTTGAATTTGATTTTGGTTTATCCAAGTAAGCTTGGGCTACTACATTAGAATCTATTCCAAGAAATATTCATTTATTATATCACGAACATGTGAGGAATATATTGTTTTTCTAATCATTGTACATGTGAATAAGTGCAACATCTTCACTAGAGGTAGATCTATAATAATTCAATGGATACGTTAGACAATTATTGGTTCTAAGGTATGTTTCCCTTCCACCACATATTAGCATATGAAATTGTATGATTGGATTTAGGAGGAAGATATAGTGATTTATCTTATTATATTTTATTGGTCTACATCCATCAAATAAGGGTGTTTGTTGATCCATTAATGAATTTCCTTGTAATAGTTGGGTACATAGATTTCTATGTCATGGAGATATTAATATAAGTGCTTTTTTAACGTGTATTGTTGGAGGAATACTTTATTTAGAGTAGTTACCTCCCTCTCCCCATCTCCTAGAACTAGAAAAAATTACTTAAGCATAACTTGGATAAATAGTAAGAAAGAAAGAAGATGCCATTATAGGAACAACAAAGGTCTTCATGAGAAAAAAGAAAAGGTGAAGGAACTACAACAAAAGGAGAAGGAAACCTTCATTCAAGGGAGGGAAGGGTTTATGGGTACTTCCCATTAGATTCATCAAAATTTAGTGTGAAAATTATAATGAGGTACCACACCACCATAAGAATAAAGGAGAGAGTGGAGTCAATACTACTCAGTTTTAGGGCAAAATTGAGAAACTGTAGGGTCGGAAGAGAGGAAGAAAACAAAAAGAGAGAAGCCCACTATATTAATTAGGGTTTTAGGGTTAATCATGTGATATAGAGTCATATATTATATAGATTAAATAAATCAAGATTTAATAACAAATAATAGATAAAAATAAATTAATATATAAAATCAAATTAATTGGAATTCATTTATTTGTCTCCTTTGGTGAGATTATTAACTTGGTTGTTGGAAAAAAAAGGAGAAAAGGAAGGATCTCAATGAAAAAAATGTTGTTGTAGGTGTTGAAGCTTTTTTATTTGAATATGAGTGATATGATAGGTCTCCAACGATATGTCACTCAACCTAAAGAGATACACATACACAACTATACCTTTATGCAAAAAAAGACTCGATCTCAATCTCTAACCAAATGGAATATGTTAGACAACATATAAGGAATTAAGATAAGCATGGATTGCATTTTTATGATCGGTGGATTCATATTTTAAGGTCTCTTGTGTTATGATCCTATAATTTATACGGATCAACTGATGACTATCTATTTTGTGTCCCTTGGAATATTGTAAGTAATTGTTACATTCTGCAATTTATTTTTAGTTAGTAAAAGAAAAATAAAAAAGGAGAGAAAATAAAAGAAAAAGAAAATAAATAGTGGATATATATATATATATATATCAATGAAAACAAAAGAAATAAAGAAAAATAAATGAAAAGTATAAAAAAAATATAAGCTCCTATAACGAGCCAATCAAAATGTCGCTTTTAAATTTTTATTATAAATTTTGATTTAATATAAAATTTGGTTATATTTCTAAATTTTGGCACATAATGTAAATTTTTATCATTTTGCGAATAAGTGTCGTGCATCAATCAATGACGGTGATCATTTGCTACTAGATCAATGACGGGAGCAACATTCTAGAGGCCCCCGCACTCTCAACAGTTAACAGAAAGGGGGGGGGGGTCCCGAAACATAGTTTCCATCCAAACTACCTAGCCTAATGTTTCACTCCCACATGAATTTCAGGGGTTCCCCTCTCAAAACAACAAATCAACCTACCCCCCGCCCCCCGGGAATACCACCTGCTCACCTTCCCTCCACTCCGACACTTCCGCTATGTCATCACTGCCACCTGTTACCTCCCACCACTCATAAACCACCACGTCACTCCCACTACCACATCCTCTCTCCACATCAATCTTTCCATGTCACCTGACTGTTGAAGTATTTAAATTTACCCACCATTTCAACGGTAAGTATTGATATCCCTGCCATGTCCTCATTTGCGAATTAAAATGCTCTTGCTCCTAAAAACAACAATTTTTCTGTTATCAACCTGCACTTATTTTGTTATTAAACCACACCTAAGGCTACATTTTCTCCCTTTCATGATTTTATAGTTAGTGTAGATCAAAGATCGAGCCATTTCCATGAATTTTCAACATCTTCTATCGGTCTTCCTCAATAAACTCAACTGAATTCACCTCGGTAACTCTGTTCCTTGATATCCATCTCATTTATTCTGCAATTTTTGAAATGACTGGAAAGAAAGAAAAGGGAAAAAATCCAGAGCAAGATCCTATGGTCCCTCTCATCCCTGACCTAGACAAAGCCCCCTTAACTGACACCCATTACAAAATTGCATAAACTCAAGGTGAATTTGACCTTTATGAGTTGTATAATTGGGAAAAATAGAAATTCCTAGACGAGATTGATGACTTGAGTATTTGGGAATCCCTCCTCCCTCAATTTATCTTCCCCCAAACTCATTTCTTCCCCGAATTATCCGCTTGGTGTCATTATCGATACCTTCCCAACAAGCAAGCAATCATCGCCCATAATAACGATGTCATTTTTTCTATTTCCTCTGAGAGTATATGTCAGGTCTTGCAAGTAACTCCCCAAGCTTCCCTTCAACCATTTTCAGCCGATATATTGATGGAATTGTATAAAAATTTCACCTTCCCTGAGAGAGCCCATAATTTTGAGTTCTTTCTCCTCGAAAATTCTGAATTACCCAGGAAAAGTCCCTCATATCCAGTTTCAATTTTCCCAGAATTGTCCAAACAAGTAATTTCCATGGTTACCCGTTTACTTGGTTATTATACAGATCAATGGGTTGATGAAGTGGTTTTAGGATTCCTGTCCATCTTTTCAAATGATAAAAAACCTTCAATCCATTTCAATTACAACCAATTTCTATCTGATGCTATGCATGATCATATTGTGAATTTCAAAACTGAAGGTGTTTTTAAATATCAATCAGTCTTGGTTTATCTTATGTTATTTCACGAGGAAGAAACATTTAAATTTCTTAAAAAAAAGACAAATAATGAGCAAAATCCATTGTCAGTGATCCACTAGACCTCTTTAGTTAGAAATAACTCAAAGGAATATACATATGTTGAATTTTTTGATAAGTTTCTTCATACCTCATTATGTTTACTTTGCAGTGACATTATTCCAAGAATTTCACCAGAGATAAAGAAAGTGCTACATCTATCTGAGCAATCAAAAGTTGGAGACTGGTATTTGTACTAGAATTACAACGAGATAAGGATTTATGGATCGGAGCTACCTCCTTTCAGGCTAGTAGTATTTGTACCACTCATAATTTTCGCATTAGAGTATATTAGACATATGTTGAATATGGATGAGCTACATTTTGTCTCAAAGAAGATGAAATCTTAGTTCAAACTAAAGGCCCATGTAGGACCTTATATTTTCAAGACTAGAGCTGCATCAAATGAAGTGTAAGTCACATTAAATCAAATGAAATTCAAGAATAGTTTCACATTGGTCTTATGATCCTCTAGGCATTATTTCAAATCTTAGAATTGAACGGAAAAGTAATTCTTATGAAAATACACTAAGGCCTGAAATAGAGAAATATGCTAACCTAGAGGAATCGATAGAAGGAACCTTACAAGAAGTTGAAGAACAATTGGTTAACCAATTATCTATGCAGACTCTTATTTCTAAAGAAAAGAGACAGAGAGAAAGTCTCCCCACTACTAATTCTGAAAGACAAGGTGAAAAGTTTATTGTATTTTAAAGAAGAAAGATGTATTTACAGACCACTCTAAAGCCAGGCACTGAAACTGATCCTAAAGTGATCACCATCCATGAATAATCTTTAGAAGAAATGGATACACAAGAGAAACCTACAATAATTATGACAAGAATAATTCAATCTCCTGGTGTATAAGGAATAATTCAATCTCCCAATTAGAGAAAAAAATTCAAACTCCTAGTGCAGAAGGAACAATTCACTCTCCTAATGTGAAAAAAAAAAAATCAACCTCCAATATCTTTTACTTCTCAAATTTCAGCTCAGCAGAGCATATTTTCAAGGTACAGAGAAATCAAGTTAAAAAATGAAGCCCTAAAAGTTCCAAATTATTCATAGTTTTGGAAGAAAATGACCACAACACATCATAGACTACTCCCTAAGTTTGATTAAGAGAAAGAACAATTTAAAATGGCTTTTATGGAACCTCGAGTACCAACCCCTAAGAATGCTGAGGACTACAAGGCTTCTATTTTTTCAATTGACACTAACAAGATCCATGAAATAGATCAAATTGATTTTCATAAACAAACAAGGGAACTCATCTTTTCTACAATTACTATCTTAGTCATGAATACCTCAAAATTACAATCATCATTGAATAATATGCATTCTCAATTAAAGATTGAGAAGATGTCTTCATTAGCTAAAGCCACCAGAATCAAATCCCTAGAAGATTTGGTGATATAGCTAAGACATGATCCTAGTAATATCAAGGGAGCAGAAGAACTTATTAAATCCAATAATGCAGACTATCCAGAACTAAGGAATCAACTAAAGTTACCATCCACAGAACACCCTCAAGCTAATGAAGTTTCTAGCTTAGAGATGGGAAAAGGAGAAATTATTTACATTGGTATTTGAACAAAATGTGCAAGTACAAAAAATGGAACAAGACATGGAAACACTGTTAAAACAAAAAGAGCAATGGGAAGCAACTGGTATATCTACATCAGGCACATCGACAGAAGTAGGCACATCAACAAAATTAGCATCTTCAGAGTCTACAAAAAATATTGCCAAAGCTTTAGACAAATTATCATTAGCAAATGCAGAAAAAGAAAGATTGGCAGTAACACTGACCCGAATAGAGGAAAATAAGCTCAAAATAGAAACATATAATGCTTATATTGCAGAAATGCAATATAATTATAAGTCAATTTGACAAATACAACAGTACGAAGACAAGTCTTTCATCACCCAAATGCTAATAGAGGCCAAAAGCAACATTTGGAAAAACATCAATGCTAATGTGACAGACATGTGGCCATCAATTCAAATCACCTTTGAATAGGAGGAATTAGTGAACAGAGTCAAAAAAACAATTGAAAATACTAAAATAGACCTTGAACACATGCCAGAAGGGGCACAAAAAATGATAAACGTGCTAAATTCTAAAACCAGAGATGAACTAGAAGAGCTGAACATTGAAGACAAAACAAAAATAGTGACGGATATCAAAAGATTCTTAACTAAAAATAATTTGATGATACAATTAGAGAATAAGTGTAAATAACTTGAGTTACAGGTCAAAAAATTCAACAATAAATTTTCTCTATTACAGAAAAAGGGTTACCAGCTTTGAAGAACTCTAATGGAAAATTGATTCCATTAGAGAATTACCAGGAACTATTGTGTGACATAGCTGATGATGCTTCGAGATTCACAAAAGAAAATGGAGTTATTATTGGAGAAGCATTTTTAGAAGGTCTGAAATTTGATCTCAATATTCAACATGAGATCCATTACCTTTTTGTGAATAATCCAACGTTTGACACCTACACTAAGGTAGATGAAAGGTTTAGAAATATGGTAATTTTTTCTATTCCAAGTGAATAAAGGTGGGACAAATTACCGGAGATGATCAAATGAGCACAATTGAAGGCATATAATTTTGACAACAGACAAACAACATTTTAATCAAAGTAGCTACAATCAGTAGAAAATTCCTCCATAATTCCAACAACACAACAAATTTTATCTTCCTTTTCTTATCTTCTTCTTATATATCTGTTATATCTATGTTTTCAACAGAATATTATTTTGTAGTCTATTTTATTTTGAAGTCTACAATGAGATGTAAAAAGTATATAAATACTTTGTAAAGAGACTTAGAAAGGGTTGGAAATTGTATGAAGAAAGGCTTTGTATTTTGATGTAAAACTGTGCATTGTATTGAAGTGATAAAATTACAGAAAATACAAAGAGTTTTGTTTCAGTATTCTCGTGTCAAGAAATTGGGGATGTTCCTTCTTACGTGAAATTTTTTATTCTCTCAATTTACCATATGTTTTCTCCCTTTATTGTTTCAAGAAGAATAAGGTTTGAATTTACTTAACTGTACTCTGCTCTGGCTTGTAAACAATACCAATATTTTATTTCTGATATTAAGTATATAATTCATCTCAGTATGCTCTATATTTAATTGAACTTAAAACATATTCATCCTTCCACCCACATATATTTTATAAGATCCAAAAGCTTGCCTATCTTGCCATGTTACAATTGCTCTGTAATTCTGTGTTTGATTACCAAAAAATTCATGACTAGATTCCCAATGGACTTTCCCTGCATCTTTCAACCAAATTTTGAAAAAAACCATCTCAAACTTGAATACCTAGCCTAAAATCTGAAGCATAAATCTAAATCATATAAAGAGATCCCTCTCTAAAGCTCGAAGGGTTAGATCCCAGCTTTAAAAGTGGTTTTGTGCTTACCTCTGGGTTTCTCTCCTCAGCCTAGGGTAATTATAGAGTGATAACATTATGGCGACCATACTAGGGAAGTAAATATCATAACAAAAGTTTTCCCTGGTAGATATTGGTTTTAAAAGTTTCAAATACTATTTCCCTATAGGTGACAGTGAAGTAGAAACTAAAAGGCTAGAATTATTCACCTAAAATTTGTATACCCCCCACCTTGTGAATACCACTATATTATGAATAATCCAATTAGATTATCTGGCTCCCAAAAGGATATATACCAGATCTCACCCAGATCCATATCCTCCAGAAACTTTGAATGATCCTGAAAAGCTATTAAGAAAGAAGAGTTTTACGGAAAGTCAAGCTAGTAATAATCCTTTACCAAGAACTAATTCTCTTCTAGAAAGTCTTGTGACAATTGAAGACATTCATTTTGACTTACAGTTTGAACATAGTATTTTCAAGTCCAATTCAAAAAATTTTGCACCTGAAACAGTTTTTGATAACACTTAGTTGAGGCCCTACCATTTAGTACACAAGCCAATCATTTTATAATTTGATAAGGATATTTTAAATCAGTTTCAAAAACTTTAAGATTTAGTTAATATATTAAGTAAAACAATAGAAGACTCGTTTGTTTATCAACATTCTTCTTTTGTTTCCTAATCTCCATTACCCACTTTTACATTCATTCCCCCTTCTTCCAAAACCCCTACTTCATTTACACTAATTTTTGTTTCCACTCATACTCGTAGTATTTCAATTGTACAAAATACTACATCATCATCCTCATCAACAACCATACCACCTTTTCCACCCTTTTCATCAGCCACCTCTACAATATTATCCTCTTCTCATACTCCAGTCATGGTAGGTCGATATTCTCCTTTAGCATTACAGGCACCATTAAATGACATTCCATAGAAATACGCATAGAGAATACCACAATTTGATGGTACAGGTACTGTAACAGCACAACAACACATTTACATAATAAATGACTTCTCATATCTAGAGGAAGTCGATCATGATGATGTAAAAATGATATTGTTTGCACAAAGATTAATCAGTGAAGTAAAGAAATGGTACAAAGGATTACCAGTTGGAAGTATTGTAGACTTACAATAGTTCCATCAAAATTTCCTTTCTAGGTGGGAAGTGGAAAAGGATCTCCTTCAGATCCTTACAGAATATGAAGGATTAAGGAGAGCTCCAAATGAAAAATTTCAAGATTATTGCAATAAATTAAATAATGTTTACACTTCCATCATAACAACAATAAAAACCCACTAGGACTAGCCTTGATTCGTTTTCCAGATGGATTTGATGTTGATATAGCTTATCAATTGGGAAAAGAAATCCACCTACCCTTGAAGAAATGCAGAGAAATGTTTTTAGCATGGAGGCTAATCTGTTAGCCAAAAGGGCGAAGTTAAGGACATAGAGAAGAGTGACCATTAAAAAAAAACCTTCTTCTTCTTCATCAGATGCAAAGTTAGATAGTTTAGTTAAAACTATGGAAAGGATGATGGAGAGAATGAAAGTGAATGATAGAGCCCCTCCAAGAGTACCTCAAGGAGGCCTTCAAATTAGAAATCCAAACTTTAGAAGGCAACAACCCCAAATCAAGTAGAGAGAGCAAAGGAACCATGTAGATTAACAAAAAATTAGACCCCCTTGTCAAGAGAATTTTGCTGAAGAAGAAGAATAAACCATACAAGAGTCAGAAGAAGATCACATTAATCTCTTTGGGGAAGGAGAAACATATGCCATTTTTATAACCAAGGAGGAACAAGATCTTTTCTTGTTATCACAACCAAAGTATATTCCCGCGGAATCAATATATTATCAAAAAAGATATCTGAATGCTATCATGGAAGTACAAAAAAAAGTACAATTTGAGAAGTATAAAAGCTGCAGTGAGCTCCCCTAAGAAGACTCTAAGTGATACACCTTCTACTATCCAAACAAAGGTAGATAGGTAGAAAGAAAATTTTCAAAAGCAATGGAAATAAATTTCTTAAAAGCAAGATGTAAGTATTAAAGAAGTAGAGAAACCTCAACCTTCTTTTAATATTTAAAATTAGCTTTCAAAAGTCAAAATCCCCGTTCCATTACTTGAGTTGGTAAATAAGGATGTGTATATAAGTCAAGTTGTAAAGGCATTGAAAATCGAAGAGGGAACATATAGTGTCAATGTTTAAATTGGCAACAAGAAACAATGAAAATGGAATCCAGAAATGACACCCAGAAATGGTAACATAGGGGGCTTCTGATTTATTTTTCCCTTAATTAAATTGGAAGAAAAATTGTAATTTCATCTCATGATAACTTGTATTAGTTAACTAAGTCAGACTGACTGATTTAGCTTAGGAAATTCGAGTTAGGGGTCATCGGGAAGGCCTTTAAGGATTGTGCAATCATTATTCAGGATTTTATTATTTTTAGGGGGTTTAGTTACAGTTATTTGTGAGTTGTAACTAATTAACTCAAGAAATTGAGTTAAAATGAGTTTAACTAGTTCTAACTGAGAGATGAGTTAGTGATAGGTCCAGTGAATTAAATATGATTTAATTCACAAGTAGTGATCGAGTAGTTAACTGATAATTCACTATAAATAGCTGGTGCATGTCATTTCTAAGGAAGGCTCAGTTGAGATTGAGGTTAAAGGGAAGATAACTATCAGTTGTATAATTAGAAAATTGTATAGGTGGTGAATGTAGTCAAAAGAAGGACTAAAATAAAAAATTTCTTAATTAGATAAAATTTCCTTTAAAAGGAGGAATGAATGCAAAAGTTTAATCATTGTTTTGGTGAGCACGAGTTGGTGAGACCAAGCAATCAGAAGCACAAGTTTGTGCATAGAGCTTGTGAGAGAAAGGTGTGCAAGAGAAGATTGTGCACGAGTTGATAGAGTGAGACGATCAACAGAGTGCAGAGGTTTCTCAGGAAGGGAAATAGCATTTTATTGTTTCATGGTCTTGAATTTATGAAATATTGATATAGAGGGTTTTTGAGCAGTTACTTTCCCCAGATACATCTTGTGTTATGTTATTGATAATTTCTTTCTCTTTCTTATATGTGATTGTGCGATCATGTTTTGTTTCCGCAAATTGTAGAAGGATTAAGTATCTCGTTTTAGTACATTATAAGATCAGTTTGAATCAGATCTGCTATGTGTTATCTCTCAGTAATTTCTCAAGGTTAAAGAAAGAAATAGTCCGAGGTAACCACAGACCAACTTTTAAACTCTAGGATCTAGCCTTCCTAGGTTCAAAGAGGGCTCTCTCTATAAAATTTAACTTTGTTTTAATTATAAGATATTAGGCTAGTTATGATTGTGCAAATTGGTTTTGATTTGATTGATTTGGTGGGAAAAATCACTTGAAGAGACGGATAGTGGGAAATCTATTTTTCCATTGGGCTGAGGAGTCAAAAGTCAAGCAGACAGAACTAGGATCAAGGCCAAAAAGTCAAATGTTTTTAGGGCAAGATAGATAACCCTTGGAGATATTGGAAAGTTGTTTTGTGAAGTGATATGATCGGGATAAAGAGAAATGAAGGGTTCTTTGATTTGGAAAAGGGAAGTAGTAGGCAGAGGTCAAATGAAAGAGGGAGTAATTAAGGGTTCCCTACTCTGGAAATCAAAAGAAAACATATAAATGAAAAACAATAAAGACAGTGTGCTTTTAACAAATCTTGAAGTAATACTCCTGTTCATTCATTCAAATTTAGAACACATAATGGATTTCATGTAACAAAGAAAGATAAACAATGACAAGTAGGAAATACTTCACTCCAAATAGCTCATCAGATGAATCCTGAAATATGATGCTAGTTGATCTGATCCAGTCTGCTACTCGAAATTTGAAACAAAAAAAGCCTTCAAGTCCAAAAAAATGATGATATAAATCTTCAACAATTTATTCCACAATAATACTTCAAATGATGAAGTATTCATACAAATTAAAAACTAAAATATCTTGAAAAAATATCAAGCTTGGTTTACAAATATCTCAAACTGTTTTACATAAATAGAACTTAAAAAAAGGAAACTAAAACCTAATGAATCTATTTGGCACTATAATTATGGATTGATGGTGACAAAGAAGAGAATTCTAATTTGATATAAACTCTTAGTTGATGATGAGGCATGCAAGTCACTAACTGTTTCCTTTCTTTGGGCATTCTGCTCTAGAAATTATGCAAAATTGGGGTCCAATGATACCTTTGTATATCTCCATCCGAGATATATATGTAAATAGTGAAAGAGGTTATTGTAGAAAAATATGTTTTTGAGATAAACCTTTCTCAGTTCCCTAACATTCTGCTCCAGCTGGTCACAATAGGCTCTGCAAAAAGATGTGTAGAACAGAGCTTTGCATAGTCTGAAAACTAGGCTGTAAATATGCGCATGTATTTCCAATTCCGTAATACCTGTGAAAAAAGTGAGATAGGTTTTTGTAGATGGGTCTCTTAGAAACAAAATCTTCCTTAATTTTTCCAAAATTCATCTTGGATTTTCCACAATATTCTCTACAAAACTATGACTTAAACAAGAAATTTCTGCAAAAATGTCCCTTCTTGCTCTGTTTTCATCTTTTAACCTTTTTGTTCTTTTAACTATTTTTATTTTACTTTGGATAAATTTCATTGTTGGTGAAAGTATTTTCATCTCTGTTTAACCATTACTACCTCTGTATTTACTTTTACTTTTTACCTTGACTATTTTGTAACTTTGTCTGATTTGACTTTCACTCTGACTTTCATCTGATACACTTTAACTCTAATGCTCTTTGATTGTTCTGTTTTCACTGTCATTGTGAATTCTTATTTCACTTTTACCATTTTTTACACTAAAAATTGTCACCATGACATTTAGATGTCTATATGGGTTCATCATTACCTATATTATGCCCCCTTAGAGGTCCAAAACCATAAAGTTCCTAAATCAAGTCTTAGAATTGGAGAAAATCTCTTAAAAACCCTAAAAATCCTAACTCCACACTTTTCCTAGTCATTCCCTGCAGTACCGCAGTTTATTGCTACAAAAAATATGGTACATCCCGCACAATTTGTTCATTAAAACTGCGGACCCCCGTAAAAGGTAAAATAAAAGGAAAAATAAGTTCTAGAAGTCCAGCTGGTTGAATATTCTCCTAGCTGGGGCCTTCTAGAAGCGCTATTTGGTCGAGCTTCGCCCCTTCCATTCATGAAACTTTATCCCTTCATAAATGGAGCTATCCCTTGGTTTTTGGAACTAAAATCCCATGATGAGAGGGCTTTATCCCTTCCTTATTGGAGCTGAAACTAACTCCCTTCTGCTATAAATTGAGACCATGTTTCAGTCTCAAGGGTACTTCTGGAGACTTACTTTAGCTTGTAGAAGAGAATTGTTGAAGAAATTATACTCTCCACATTTGGCATCATTGGCAGGAGAGATATTAGATACTCATAGCCATAGTCTTATTCTGATTCGAAGAGTTGGAGTCTTGTCAAACTGAGAAAAATGGCTATTCAGGACCCTGGAAGAACTTGTACAAACATCAAGGCGTCAAGGTTGTAAGGTTTCTTCTTTTATTCAAAGTTAATATAAATGGATTCTATTTTCTCATTGAGTTGTTCATCTATCTTTTGAATAATTTAATTCTTGGATTCCTTGATCACTAAGATAGATTATTTCTTTTGAATTATCATATCTTGCAGATGCTTTTGATCTTGTTTGCTTGTCTTTGATTTCAGATCTTATGTACTGGATCAATACCTTCTGGAACGACAGGATTGAAGACCGAGTAAGCATTAGAATTTAGGTAGGAGCATCTCTCCATAGTTAATTAATAATTCTTAAGCATAATAGTCTAGAGAAAATGGTCTACATTTGTCTGTTTGTTTCTAGATATCCTTAGGATACTAGGGAGATCGCTCTTGTCCGCAAGAGGGATTTGTCCATCTAACAAAATGGCGACTCCGCTGGGGAATAGAACTTAGTTTTCCTTTTTGTTTTTCATTTTGAATCTTAAGATTATTCTAATTTTGATTAGTCTTAAAATTGGGTTGGGTAGATAACTTATCAGAATCCTTGAAATAAAATTTGAATTTTCATTTTTTCTGTATTTTTCCTAGCCTGCACGGTTTTTATTTAAAAACAATGCGGTAGCCTCTGCAGTTTTTAGTTCAGAACAATGTGGTACCTCACTGTTCTCCATTGAAACCTACGGACTTGTGGAAATTTTTTGAAAAAATAAGAGTTCTCTTTTTAGGTGCCAGATTACAAGATTCTTTGTGTTTGCCCCAATTTGTCTTGATTGTCAAAGTTTTATGTGTGAATTTGTTTCAACAATTTTTGCGTCAGTCTCCTTTTAGTTAATTGGGTGTTTTGAGTCTCTTTTTTGAGAAACTCTTAATTTTATTTCCTTTGGTCATTACTTTGAGGTTTTTCTCAGTCTCTTAACAATTTTTCATCTTTTTTATTTTGTTTTTGTGTCTGAGTGTTAATCGCCTTTGAGTGTTTTTGTTTTTTGACCTTTGGAATTCTCACCCAATTTTCTTTACATGCACTTGATTGGTTATTTAGATTACATTAGAATCATCTTGTGTCTGAGAATTCTCTTGCATAGATCACATTTGCATAATTAGAATTCTTTTTTTTCAGAATATGAATGAAAAATGTGCATAGATTACATTTGCATAGTTTTCAAGTGAATTGTGCATAGATTACATTTGCATAGTTTACATTATGGAAAAAGCATTAGTTTTTCTTCATAAAATTAGTGTATTAGAGAATTTGTTATATTTTCTCTTATTTATCGATCTTTGCATTGTTGGAAGCAAATGGAACCTCTCTCCTTACTTTAATTAGGATTCATCGAATTGAAAATATTACATTATCATATTCGATTGCATTCAGTTTTGGGTCAGGTCATAACACCATTGGTTTCATATCCATTTACCCTGTGAGTAATAACAACCCAATTAACACAATGCTTAATAAAATTTATTTAGAAATTTTTACATTTTCTAGGGCTCTTTTTGCCAATCTAACTTAGGCTAGTGCTTTGGAATAGGTTGTAGTTAACTTTAAAAAGAAACTAAACAAACAATAGCATCTTGTGGTAGGAAAAATTCCAATTGTTGCAATTGTGCTCTGGGAAGCTCTTCTTAAAATATTCAAGCACGAGATCATATCCGAACCAGTGAGGTAATCGTACCTATCTCATTGGGAAAGGTAGCAGATGTGCACGTATTAAAAATGGTAAACCTCAGATAGACCATTGTCGAGGAGCCTGGGGTCACTTGTTGGTAAACCTTGGATTATGTCAAGGATCCTTCAAGGGGATTGATCTTGTTACTCTGCCCTTGCGTGTATATCGGATCGTAGACTGTTCCCCTAGGTGCAATTGTCTCAGTTGGTAACCTTAGTGGCCATAATCTCTAGGATTTTTCCCAAGGTGACGGTGGAGGGAAGGTCCCATAGTACCTAGAGTAGACGTTGACTAGACTCACTTGGAATTTTCGGAGGGTGCACTTCACTTCGAGATGGCATAGTGGAGGTACTTGCACCGGTCTGTTTCATTAATCAGGTTGTCAGGGTAATTGTTCCAACCGCCAGTTTTCCACATTAATTTCTGCGACGTTGGATTTCATCACCAACTAGTGTTTTTATTGTGGAAACATACTGTTTGTGTGTGGTTTGACTCCTAGATTTGATAACATGTGTTCATTTGTTTGTTTTTAATTTTTTAGAGACCTCAGGTGTGAATTGTGAATTTTAATTGTTAGGTGTGAATTATGAATTGTGAATATTTTTAAATTGTTAATAAAATTCACTGAAGTTGAATATAATGGAAACTGTTTTGGAATTTACCAACCAAGGAATCCCTCTTAACGAGAATCCTAGTACTTTTCATTGCTTTGGAAATGTTGGTCCTCCTTATATGGCTACATTGTCATTACCTGGATTTACGATAGGTGTACCAATATGGTTATTTTCAACTTCGTTGGCCTCGAATACTTTAAGTGTTCCACCTCAACCGGATGCTTCACCTCAACAGAGTTCACCATCTCAACATCACCAACCTCATGTTGACCCTTTACCTTCTTTGCCCAACATGTCTTCCTCCCTTTCTTCCTCTTTGCTTGGTAAAAGCCTTGACGCTAGTAACCAGGTGGCTAAGAAGAAGAAGAAGAAGCGAGATAAGAAAGAAGTCAACCCCGCTCTTCCATTGAAGAGTGAAACTCATATCACTCAGTTTGATGATCCATTAGTTGATCAAGTGGTTGACTTGATTCCGGTTGATCCCACTCTCCCTGTAGAGAGTGAAATTCATACCGCTCAGGTTCTTCTTGTTACATCAGATTCTTCTATTCCAAGGGGCATTTCACCTGTTTACACAGAACCCCCTCCAAGTGCCGAGGTCTTTTTCTTTGATTTGAATAGACTGACAAAACCTCGTCTTCCTTCCTCCATCCCTTTCCAAATCATTGTGAAGATTTGTGGTAAGAATGTGCGTCACACAAATATAGATGAAGGTGCTTCTGTTAGTATTTTATCCTCAACTGCTTGGCAAGCTTTGGGTTCCCCTCAGCTTGTGCCTGTTACATAGAATTTGTCAGCTTTTAATAGAACCATTAGTGAACCTTTATGGATTCTTCCAAATTTTCCTATTACCTTGGAAGGGAAAACTGTCTGTATTGATCTTATGGTAGTTCGAGGCTCCTTGGATTTCAATTTACTCCTTGGGCGAGACTATATCTATGTAATGAAAGCTGTTGTATCGAAACTTTTTCGCGTGATGTCTTTCCCTCACAATGGAAACATTGTGACTGTTGACCAACTTTCATTCGCTAGTATTGATTCGACTTCCAATAATCCGACACCCCTAAATTTTCCATATCCAGAAGTGGTATTTACCCTGCCACGGGTTAATTATGTGGCAATCAGTCCCATGTTTTCAGTTACCGATGCAAGTGAGCCTCTCACTGTTTGCTCGACTTCCTTTGACTTAGATCCGGTAATTGACATGGAAAACCCTATGGGATTATTTGAACGTGATGTTCTTATCTCTATTGAGTCCCTTGACACGTGTTCCTTCCAGTTGGAAGCCATGACAAGGTTCATGAGGATAGTTCTTTTCTTGTGTCAACCTCGTTAAAAAATGAAAAAGGTTTCCATGAGGAGAGTTCCTTTTATTTTGTCAACCTCGTTAAAAAATGAAATAGGTTTCCATGAGGAGATTTCCTTTTACTATGTCAACCTCGTTAAAAAATGAAACAGGTTTCCATGAGGAGAATTACTTTTCTTGTGTCAACATCTTTAAAAAATGAATCAAGTCATGAGCATAGTTCCTTTTCTTGTGTCAAGCTCGTTAAAAAATGAAACAAGTTTCCATGAGAATAGTTCTTTTCATGTGTCAAGCTCATTAAAAAATGAAACAAATCCTCTCCTAATCGAGTCGAGTCTTTGGTTAGATCTCGTAAATGTCAAGTTGAGTCTTTCATCTGATCTCGTAAATGAACCTTCATTCCATCCAGCTATTAGTAACCAATAGTCTACTTAGTTGAATGAGATGAAGCTTGGGGGGCATGTGCTCTAGCAAGTTACGCTTGGGGGGCATTGAAACCATTCTCAAGTACAGTTTTATCTCTGTTTCAAGCTTGTGTAAAAATGAAACAAACCATTCTCAAGCATGATTTTTCCTTTGTTTCAAGCTTGTGTAAAAATGAAACAAACCTATCCCAAGAAAATTTTTCTCTGTTTCAAGCTTGTGTAAAAATGAAACCACTATCAAGCATGATTTTTCCTTTGTTTCAAGCTTGTGTAAAAATGAAACAAACCACTTTCAAGCATATTTTTTCCTATGTTTCCAGCTTGTATAAAAATGAAACCTATCTTGAGTCCATTTCGGTTATTATTTTCAAGACTCGTTAAACTCATGAAAATCTCGAGCTTCTTTTGCTATCTTTCATTCTCGTAAAACACAAGAAAATGCTGAGTTCTTTCCGTATTTTCCTACTCGTTAATTAAATTGAAAGTCGACCATATTGAGTATACTTTTATCACTTTTTCGGGCTCTGTAAAATTACAAAAAAGAGAAACCCTGGAGTTCTCTTTTAAAGCCCTTTTCAGACTCTCTAAATATGAAAATATTGCCAAGTACTTGAATATTCGAACTCGTTAAAGGAAATGAACAATCATCCTTTCAGTATAAGTTTACCCCTTTTCCGGACTGAAATGGACTATTTAAGAAAAATGTATACATTGACTAATCATGGTCAATAGAGTTCTCTCCTGCATTATTTTATCCTTTTTCGGGCTTGAGAGACTAAATTTATGAAAAATTACACCCACGAAGTTTTCTTAAGTTTTTCTTCTGACTCCCTAAAATTGAAAAACACTGAGTTTCTCCTATATTGGACTCATTAAAACTTAACAGTAAAGGGCCTGTAAATTATAAACAGGAACGAACCACTCCTTCTTAGGGTTCGATTTTAATACTAATTTGGACTCATCCGAAGGATGAGCTTACATTACAAGAAAATGTTATCCTCCTCAAGCTTGTCAAGAATAAAGAGGTACTTGCTAGAAATGGTGGGGGAATAGAGAGAAGATGAATCCAGTTGTCACACTTTGTTTCAAAAAGTTATATACTACTCTTGCACACGACACTTTTGTCACATTCATACATGGGTTGGGAAAATCCTTTGGCCAAACAGTTAATCAAACCACATTGAAAGTCTTCAGCTGGTTGCTGGGTATTAGCTTTAGGTCAATTGTCACCAAACCATTTGCAGTGTCGTTATGTGTTCAAGGGATCAGTTTCAATAAACCATTCATTGCAAAAATTTGTCTCCATTCACATTGACCATCCCTGAGTCAGTTCTTGCAAAAAATTTCTTCAAAACTTGATCTAATGGTTTCGTGTCGTGGGATTTCCTACGACGGGTCACTTTCTATTAATGGCAACTCATCATATAGAAAGTTGATCTAGAATCCTATCAGTACCTTGGGATTTGCATGCCCTAATGGCAGGTTTCTCGCCTTCAATGACAGGTTACATCATTGACCTCTGATCGAAAGATTATGTGAAATGTTCGACTTCAGATCACAAATTCATATTTCATAGATTGTACTGAGTACTTTGAGAGCCATTGAAATTATTGATGGTTTCTCTCATACTTGTTAACAGTTCACATCATTGACTGGCAATCAAGTGGTTTCTACAATGTTGGACTTCGACACAATCAATCGCATGGATAGAATCGTACTAGTTCGAGAAGAGGAAGTCAAGACCCTGGATCTAGTTTCCACCATCTAGGCTGCGAGGAGTTTTATTATTCATTATAAAGTAGACTACTCATGACAGGTGGCTGCGTCCATGATGTGTCTACTACTTTATGTAATTCTAAAATCACTTCTGTATCAGAACATGTAGTTAGTTTTGATCTGAGTATTGGAATGCCTACCTTAGCGATGATATAAAAATATATATATGCTTGCATTGAATGTTTTTTTCAGGTTTCAACCGATGTGCCGACAGCCCGATCCTTGGAATGATAAAGCACTTCACTCTTCAGAACTACTTCAGACTTCGCGCTTTAGGGGGGCAATATGTTACACTAAAAATTGTCACCATGACATTTAGCTGTCTATATGGGTTCATCATTACCTATATTATGCTCCCTTAGAGGTCCAAAACCATAAAGTTCCTAAATCAAGACTTAGAACTAGAGAAAAGCTCTTAAAAACCCTAAAAAACCTAACTCCGCACTTTTCCTAGTCATTCCCTGCGATACCGCGATTTATTTCTATAACAACGGCGGTAAATCCTGAACAATTTTTTCATTAAAACTACGGACCCCCGTAAAAGGTAAAATAAAAGGAAAATTAAGTTATAGAAGTCCAGCTGGTCGAATATTCTCCCAGCTGGGGCCTTCTAAAAGCACTATTTGGTCGAGCTTCGCCCCTTCCATTCATGAACCTTTATCCCTTCATAAATGGAGCTATCCCTTGGTTTTTGGAGCTGAAATCCCATGATGAGAGGGCTTTATCCCTTCCTTATTGGAGCTGAAACTACCTCCCTTTTGCTATAATTTGAGACCATGTTTTAGTCTCAAGGGTACTTTTGGAGACTTACTTCTTAGCTTGTAGAAGAGAATTGTTGAAGAAATTATACTCTGCACATCTGGCATCACTGGCATGAGAGAGATTACATACTCGTAGCCATAGTCTTATGCTAATTCAGAGAGTTGGAGTCTTGTCAAACTGAGGAAAATGGCTATTCAGGACCCCAGAAGAACCTGTACAAACATCAAGGCGTCGAGGTTGTAAGGTTTCTTCTTTTATTCAAAGTTAATACAAATGGATTCTATTTTCTCATTGAGTTGTTCATCTATCTTTTGAATAATTTAATTCTTGGATTCCTTGATCACTAAGATAGATTATTTCTTTTGAATTATCATATTTTGTAGATGCTTTTGATCTTGTTTTCTTGTCTTTGATTGCAGATCTTATGTAATGGATCAATACCTTCTGGAATGACTGGACTGAAGAACAAGTAAGCATTGGACTTCATGCAGGAGCATCTATCCATAGTTAATTAATGATTCTGAAGCATAATAATCTAGAGAAAATGGTCTACATTTGTCTATTTGTTTTTAGATATCCTTAGGATACTAGGGCGATTGCTCTTGTCTGCAAGAGAGATTTGTCCGTCTAACACCATTCACTATGAAAATTTATCTCTCTCTTCGTAAATGACTTCTTTCTGTTCTGTTACCTGGAATATTTTGTTAAGGAATATCATTTAAAATTATTTTCTTTGTGAACTTTTGGAGTAAAACAAATCTTTAATTATTATTTACATTTAATTTATCCAAATTCTCGTTTTACTAATGACCTGTTATACGCAGGTACTAGAATTTTGAAGATGTATTTGAAGGTTTTGAACAGTTTCTATGGTATCTTTTCGATCTCTAGAGTAAAGAAAATCTCCTTGGCAGTCTTCAAATAGGTTCAGGCCAAAAATTTGTAGTCTTTTGGCATAAACATTGCGGAAAAATGCTTGTTTTACAGTTGGGGTGGCTCATACAGGGTTTACGCACAGTAGGAGAGGAAATGAATGCATTTCCAATGTTTATTAAGCAAATTAGGCTAATCCGCGCCATCAATTAATGGAGTTCAAGTCATTAAACTGGTGGTTTTTGGGTTCAAAGGATCAAAACCATGAATGGTTATCGTGTGGCATTCTGGTGGTAAATGGTTTTGGAATAAACCAACGCATTCCAATGTGTATTGACCACATGGAGGAAGGAGAAAAGCCCAATACCGCCCATTTCGCATAGAAATGAAACGAAGAATTTCATGCAAGTTTATTTGCGATATTGGGTTTATGCCGTCGGATCTTAGGGTTCGATTGTGAATGGCCTAGATTGATTGAGAAAGGTGCATCGTGTTGGAAAGTGGGACCGGGGTATATTATATGCGGCAGGGATTTCACACATGCAGGGATGGGTTTTAAACATTAGAAATAAGAGTTTAATAAAGTTTAAAACCTTAGGTTTATATGATGCGGTGGGTATAAATTTTATATGTTAAATTAAAACATTTACGCAATGTTTCAATCATATATATGCGCAGACCTTTATTATATAGTTTTTCAAACGTTTCTTGACATTTGTTTAAAACTATAGAGGGTGGGGTATTTGTTTTATTGATATGTTTGAACCAATGGGATTTGGGCGGGGATTAATTCACCATGTGGATTATTTAAACATTGGTTTAAATGTTAAAATAGAGGGTTTGTGGGTTATTTTATATATAAAGGGTTTAATACTTATATAGGAAGGAAATAGTTTAGGGAGTTAATAAGTAAGTTAGAAGTTAATATGAAATTCAAAGGATAATGTATACAATGAATAAAAATACATATTTTAACTCTAATTTAAAGTGAAAATAAACATAACTTGTTTTTGTTTGTATTTTTTTACACTTTAACTTAGGATAAATGCATTTTGAGGGTTTATGAATGATTTTTGAAAGGGAATGAAACTAGTTATTTAGGGTTTTACTTTCACTAAGTAAAAATAGGTTTTTACTTAGGAAAAAGGGATTATGATTATGAATGAAGGATAAATGTTGATGAATATGTGTTTTGTGTAGGATTTCAATATTTTTAACCAATCAGTCATCGAGCCTTGGGTCCGGTCCCAACAAAAATCAGAGAAATGCTCTGAGCCATTTTAACTGATAGTTTAGAATACTGGATAATTTTAGGGGAGGGGAAATTAGTGATTTTCGCCCAATGATGCTTTATTACATGCTTGCACAACTGATTTCTGCTTACCCATCTTTATTTTTAACATTTTTTACTTCATTTTCATGGGTGCATTTAATCTTGCAACCCTAAATCCATTTTATTTCAAAGCATAAAAACTATCTAAGTCTAACCTTATTTCATCCGAGGGCTTAGATTAAACTATTGAGCTCCTGATTTATTCTCTATTTAATCTACTGATTTTTCAAGTTTATACTGTTTGAAATATCTTTATTCTCTATCTAAAACATGAAATTTAAATCATGAGAGGTCAAGTTTAAGCTGTTTGACCCTCATGGATTGTGGCATTTAGGACAAGTTGCACACAATCTTATTTGCAAAAGTAAACTAAAGTAGTGGCATTTAAACTTGCAACAGTTTCATGATCTATTTTTATCTCTTTTTGTTTTTTGTGTTCATTCTTTTTCTAAGTCCTTTGATCTTTCTTTTAGGACTTTTACCCTCTTTTTATTTTTTATTATTTTTCATTTTTCAAAATATGGGAAAACAACTTGCAGAAAGCAAGGTATGTACATATTTACAAGACTATCAAAGTCAATTAAAAAATTATGAATCCTATATTTATAGGACCCTAACAACGACTTCACATGGGGATGGCATCTCCTTGTGAGATGTCAAGAACACTGTTGACTAGTAGCCCGATCCATTGGGCCAATCCCAAACATGCATATGTTGTGACTGAAAACTCTTGAACTGAATTTACACCTTTTTCTGCAAACTGAAATCTGATATGAGACTAAAAGGTGCTACAACCTTCAAACCAAACTCCTAAATTATCAATATCTTAGGGACATTTTCCTTGGCTTCAAATCTTAATGAATTATTTCAAACTAGTTGAAAACTGAAAACTGAAATAAGCTGAAATCCTACCTACTTACTCTAATCAGTTGTCCAACTGTTGGTTAGGTAAAATGAAACAGCCAATGCAACCATTCAAGCATTTTGTACTTTGATAGATTTTGTTGCATTTTCTTGTTGATTATCAAAACTGTAATTCTGCAACCTATTAGAAACTTGTCAACAAATGAGAGGATAAGGAAATACTTGATTTCCTTTGTTGACTCTAGAAACTTTTCAAAAGGATCTTCCAAGATATATACACCAATGTTTAACTGATCTAAACAACTGTACATCTTTTCTGGAAGACCTCCATGCCACAAGACTAAATTGTCATTTTTAACTTTATTTCCTTGCAAAATCAACCTATTATTGTTCTGAGATAATTTCAGATTTTCAGATAAGCTTTGTGATGATATTTCTACTGATGGACATGCATGTCTGCTAAAACTTTTATCATCTTGATACTAAATCTTATAGTTAGTTAATGGAAAAATAGTTTGATTGCATTTATCATTTATCACATCAGCTATTTGATCATGAAAAACTTTGAAAGATTGATGCAATTTTAATATGGGTTTTAATGGAACTTCATAGATTTCTAGGGGTTGTTCATCCTTTAAAAACTGAAATGCTTTAGAGCATAATGGTATAGAAATTTCTTTCAAAATTTCTGAATTTTCTTCTTCACTCCCATATTTGATGTGTATTGTCTGATCACTGTATTTGACCTACTAAAACTGAACTTCCTCATCCCACAAACTAGCTAGTGATTGCTCTGTGAAGTTAGCTTGAATTTGGAGAACATAATTATCATCATACTGATCATACTTAGGAAAATATTCAAAAGAAGGAATGTCATCAATCATACATATTAGATCAGCAGATTGCTTTTCCAGCAATCCTGATATATCTTGATTAGATTGGTTGCATTCTATTTGAAGGTCATCATTTTGCTCAATAGGAGTACTATAAGGCAATGGGCCTTTTTGGGAAGGTAGAAAACATGAGCATCAACCCGTTCTTCTTTCTCTTCATGGATAAAAAATTTAGTACATACATGAACATTAGAATAAGTAGAAACTATTTCTTCATTATGTAAATATTTTAAGGATGGTTGCATGTTTAGAAGCAAATTGATTTCTTCTTCGGTGAAGGGGGTGGGAATCTTTGAATTCTTAGATTTAAATAACAATTGTTTTTTCTCTTATGTAAAAACTGATCATGAGGTTGAATGTTTTCTTTAACTTCATTTAAAACATTATATGAAACATCATTTGTTACTACATAGGGGCTTTGTGGATCTTGATTCATCTCCTGATCTATTTCATCTTTGATTAACTCCTCTTGATTATCATGACACTTAACTTGAGAATGAAAGTTATGGACTGCTACTAATAAATCTTCAGGATGCCATTTTCCTAATTCTTCATTAATATTTTTAAGGTAATGTATGAGATCTTTAGCTTGATCACAAAAATTTTCAACTAATGATAAAGATGGAAAATCTTCTTTGTAATGCTCATAAAATACCTTGTGAAAATCCTTTAAAGAAAATAAACTAGTAGGTTTGAGAGCTTCATACCATTCCCTTGCTTATCCTTCTAAGGTTGTCATGAATAGATTCATGAGGCAATCCTCATGCCAATCACCCTTAAATCTCCATGAGTGTATATGAAATTTAATGAGATGTAACAAAGGATCATCAATATTCTCATCTTGAAACATAGGAAGATTTTTATCCCAATTTACCTTTGTTAGTTTGTGTGGAAATCCAGGTATGTGATCTCTGCTCATGGGAGCATACCTGCATTGTATTCTTGGGTTCGTCTTGTAAATCAGTTATAAATAAGGGCCACTGTATCTATACAACCAAGGTAGATCCTTATATAAAATATAATATACATTGAAAAACTTTCTTAATGAGAAAGAACATAATTATTACACAACATTTTGTCACTGTCCCTGCAATCCCAAACTCGCACATTGGAGGGTTGTTTTTGTGACCAATACGCAGTGTCATGCTTTAAAAATAACATCCTTGCATCCCTTTTTATGAAGGAAACATTCTTCTTGTTGACATTTCCCTAAGCAGAGCTGTAAAAATCCCTATTTTTGCGTTGGCGCGAGTAGCCCTTTACCTCTTCACGCCGACCTGGAAATTTAACACTAAGCCTGTGCCACTTGGCACTCTGTGCTAGTTAGACACCTACGCTAAGCTATTTATGAAATTTAAAAAAAAAATAGAGGTGGAGGTTCTATTCCAACCACCTCGGGGATGAGTCATTGGGAGTGGTTGAACTGAAACAACCACAGGCTCCCTCCTTTAGTTAGTAGTTTCCACCTCCCTTAGAACACTCCAAAAGGATAGGCCTCCCTTCCACCTTTGTAGGGATCCAAACCTCCTCCTTTTCCTCTATATAAACAAGATTTTTCTCTTTATGAAAGCTAGCTGAACAAAGAGAATTATACAGCTGAAGCGCTGAACTAGGAGAACTGAGCTATAGCTGAATAACTGAGTTATTGAGAAGGTAGAACAAGGGAGAAATCCATTGAGAGAGCCTTTATCCCGTCCGAATTCCCCGATGATATTTGAGACGTGCTTCGCCCGAACCCCGCTGGAGGAGACTACGACGTCAGAGCATGGTTGTATCTCTTCCTTCTACTTATATAAGTGACTATTGTTTGGTTCCCATCTTGTATTTTGTCTTTATCGAATGCAATATGCTTAGTCTTCTCTGACTTACTAGTATATTTTGGATGAATTTAGTATGTGGTATGCGGTTATCGTTTTCTGATCTCTATGCAGGTGTCCAAGTGCGATAAGCGAAGGGATTGTGACTTGCCGAATCACGAGTGAGAAGTTCACATCACCACTATGATTTTTGAAAACAACATTGGACCATAGGTAGGCTATCTTATCGCGTCCTCTTTCATTCGAATATCTAGGAACCTACACCTTAGGATGATCCCTTGTTGCTAGACACACCCTAGGGCTAGAGAGGATTTACCTACATAACAATAATGTCTTGGATTAAGATTCAAGTTGAAAGCCTGATCTTTCGATATTGTTCTTTCAAGTTCATTCCTCCAGTGGAGTCTTGATTGTGAAATTGATTTGGAGTCGCCAGGTGGATGCTTTTAACCTTTGTGTGTCTGATCACTGTCCACCATCATAGATCAGATCTAAACCTGTAAAATATTTCTAAAGAAAATGTTAGTCTTCCCCAGTATGGTCGCCAATATGCTATCTCTTAGTAATTTTTCAAGGTTAAAGAAAGAAATAGTTCGAGGTAACCATAGACCAACTTTTAAACTCTAAGATCTAGCCTTCCTAGGGTTCAGAGAGGGCTCTCTCTATAAAATTTAACTTTGTTTTAATTATAAGATATTAGGCTAGTTATGATTGTGAAAATTGGTTTTGATTTGATTGATTTGGTGGGAAAAATCACTTGAAGAGATGGATAGTGGGAAATTTATTTGTCCATTGGGTTGAGGAGTCAAAAGTCAAGCAGACAGAACTAGGACAAGGCCGAAAAGTCAAATGTTTTTAGGGCAAGATAGATAACCCTTGGAGATCTTGGAAAGTTGTTTTGTGAAGTGATATGATCGGGATAAAGAGAAATGAAGGGTTATTTGATCCAGAAAAGGGAAGTAGTAGGCAGAGGTCAAATGAAAGAGGGAGCAATTAAGGGTTCCCTACTCTGGAAATCAAAAGAAAACATATAAATGACAAACAATAAAGATAGGGTGTTTTTAACAAATCCTGAATTAATACTCCTGTTATTCATTAAAATTTAGAACACATAATGTATTGCATGTAACAAAGAAAGATAAACAATGAAAAGTAGGAAATACTTCACTCCAAATAGCTCATCACATGAATCCTGAAATATGATGCTAGTTGATCTGATCCAGTCTGCTACTCGAAATTTGAAACACAAAAAGCCTTCAAGTACACAAAAATGACTATATAAATCTTCAGCAATTTATTCCATAATAATACTTCAAATGATGAAGTATTTATACAAATTCTAAACTAAAATATCTTGAAAAATTATCAAGATTGGTTTACAAATATCTCAAATTGTTTTACATAAATAGAACTTAAATAAATGAAACTCAAACCTAATGAATCTATTTGGCACTATAATTTTGGATTTATGGTGACAAATAAGAGAATTCTAATTTGATATCAAATATTAGTTGATGGTGAGGCATCCAAGTCACTAACTGTTTCTTTTCTTTTTGCATTTTGCTCCAGAAATTCTGCAAAATTGGGGTCCAATGATACCTTTGTATATCTCCATCTGAGATAGATATGTAAAAAGTGAAAGAGGTTATTGTAGATAAATATTTTTTTGAGATAAACCTTTGTCAGTTCCCTAAAATTCTTCTCCTTCTGGTCACAATATGCTCTGCAAAAAGCTGTGTATAACAGAGCTTTACATAGTCTGAAAACTAGGCTGTAAATATGTGCATGTATTTCCCATTCCGTAATACTTGTGAAAGAAGTGAGATAGGTTTTTGTAGATGGTTCTCTTAGGAACAAAAAAATCCTTCAGTTTTTGAAAATTAATCTTGGATTGTCCACAATATTCTCTGTAAAACTATGAATTAAACAGGAAATTTCTGCAAAAATGTCCCTTCTTGCTCTGTTTTCATCTTTTAACCTTTTTGTTCTTTTAACTGTTTTTATTTTACTTTGGATAAATTTCATTGTTGGTGAAAGTATTTTCATATCTGTTTAACCATTACTGCCTCTGTATTTACTTTTAATTTTTACCTTGACTGTTCTATAACTTTGTCTGATTTGGCTTTCACTCTGACTTTCATCTGATACACTTTAACTCTGATGCTCTTTGATTATTATGTTTTCATTGTCATTGTGAATTATTTTTTCAATTTTACCATTCACTGTGAAAATTTATATCTCTTTGCATAAATGACTTCTTTTTGTTCTGCTTCTTGGAATCGTTTTTTAAGGAATATCATTTAAAACTCTTTTCTTTGTGAACTTTTGGAGTAAAAAAAGTGACCTGTTATACGCGCAGTAGGAGAGGAAATGAATATGTATCTGAAGGTTTTGAACAATTTCTATGGTATATTTTTGATCTCTGGAGCAAAGCAAAACTCCTTGGCGGTCTTCAAATAGGTTCAGGCCATTTGCAGTCTTTTGGCATAAAAATGGCGGAAAAATGCTTGTTTTACAGTCGAGGTGGCTCATACAGGGTTTACGCGCAGTAGGAGAGTAAATGAATTCATTTCCAACATTTTTTAGGCAAATTAGGTTAATCAGCGCCAACAATTAATGGAGTTCAAGTCATAAAACTGGTGGTTTTCGGGCTCAAAGGATCAAAACCACGAACGATTATCGCATTCTGGTGGTAAATGGTTTTGGAGTAAACCAACACAATCCAATGAGTATTGACCACGTGGAGGAGGGAGAAAATCCCAATACCGCCCATTTTGTGTAGACATGAAATGAAGAATTTCATGCAAGTTTATTTGCGATATTGGGTTTACGCTGTGAGATCTTGGGGTTCAATTGCGAACGGCCCAGATTGATTGAGAAAGGTGCATCGTGTTGGAAAGTGGGACCAGGGTATATTATATGCGGGGATGGGTTTTAAACTTTAGAAATAATCATTTAATAAAGTTTAAAACCTTAGGTTTATATGATGCGGCGGGTATAAAGTTTATATGTTAAATTAAAACATTTATGCAATTTTTCAATCATATATATGTGTGGACCTTTATTATATAGTTTTTCAAATGTTTTTTGATATTTTTTTAAAACTATAGGGGGCGGGTTATTTGTTTTATTTTTATGTTTGAACCAATGGGATTTGGGCGGGGATTAATTCACCACGTGGATTATTTAAACATTGGTTTAAATGTTAAAATAGAGGGTTTGTGGGTTATTTTATATATAAAGGGTTTAATACTTATACGGGAAGGAAATAGTGTAGGGAGTTAATAAGTAATTTAGAAGTTAATATGAAATTCAAGGGATAATGTATATAATGAATAAAAATACATATTTTAACTCTAATTAAAGTGCAAATAAACATAGCTTGTTTTTGTTTGTATTTTTTTTACACTTTAACTTAGGATAAATTCATTTTGAGGGTTTATGAATGATTTTTGAAAGGGAATGAAATTAGTTATTTAGGGTTTTCCTTTTACTAAGTAAAAATAGGTTCTTACTTAGGAAAAAGGATTATGATTATGAATGAAGGATAAATGTTGATGAATATGTGTTTTGTGTATGAATTCAATATTTTTAACCAATCAGTCATCGAGCCTTGGGTCCGGTCCCAACAGAAATCAGAGAAATGCTCTGAGCCTTTTTAGCTGATAATTTAGAATACTGGATAATTGTAGGGGAGGGGAAATTAGTGATTTTCGCCCGCTAATGCTTTATTACATGCTTGCACAACTGCTTTCTACCTACCCATCTTTATTTCTAACATTTTTTACTTCATTTTCATGGGTGCATTTAAGCTTGCAACCCTAAATCCATTTTCTTTCAAAGCATAAAAAATATCTAAGTCTAACCTTATTTCAACCAAGGGCTCAGATTAAAATATTGAGCTCCTCATTTATTCTCTATTTAATCTATTGATTTTTCAAGTTTATACTGTTTGACATATCTTTATTCTCTATCTAAAACATGAAATTTAAAGCATGAGAGGTCAAGTTTAAGCTATTTGACCCTCATGGATTGTGGCATTTAGGACAAGATGCACACAATATTATTTGCAAAAGTAAACTAAAGTAGTGGCATTTAAACTTGCAACACTTTCATGATCTATTTTTATCTCTTTTTGTTTTTGGGGTCCATTCTTTTGCTAAGTCCTTTGATCTTTCTTTTAGGACTTTTACCCTCTTTTTATTTTTTATTATTTTTCATTTTTCAAAATATGGGAAAACAACTTGCAGAAATCAAGGTATGTACATATTTACAACACTATCAAATTCAATTAAAAAATTATGAATCCTATATTTATAGGACCCTAACACTATGCAAACTCGCCGCCCAAAAAATTCATTCTCTGATACCATGTAGAAAATCTACCTTATAGAGTTGTAGAGGTTCAATGTTATGTCCTAATATAGGTATGTTGTGCAAAGGTAATTCGCTGAGTCCAAAATTTCAAAAAAAAATAACAGAACTGGATTCCTTGCGAAAAAGTACCCAAATTAAAAAAATCGGTCGAATTAGATTTCGGATGAGGAAGATATCGCCGATTTAAAATCAACTTTTTTTTTAGAAAGTTTTGTAACAATGGGACAATTACAATGTGCGTGAGTCAAGAACCTATATGCACATGAGGTACCATATGCATGTAAATATTTGAGGAGAAAAGTAGAGGTTAGCGACTTGGTGGTTGAGAGGGAGCCTAAATGACCTCTCAACATGCATACTTAAAAGGTTGTGGAGCAGGAACAATTGTAGAAGAAAAGAAGAGATCGAGTGGAGGCATCCAATCAAGCAGAGACCTCCAGAAGGAGGAAATTTTAATCTAGATGTGTAGAGGGAGCACATGCAGGCATACCTCTAGGTGAGATGTGGGGTGATATGCAAACATAATCCCAAGAGAATAAATTTGGGCAGAATCCATTGAGATGACTTGTCTCATGGATCAGACCTAGCTACGAGGAGCCCATAGTAGATAGTAGCAAAAAGGATCAATAGGATTGATGCAATTAGATGTCTGGAAGATAGAAATCAAAGTGACAAATGTGAGATACTTAAGGGTTAATCGGAGTTGATAGCAGTGCAAAGGGCACAGATGCAGAGTCAGCAACAACACAAAGTTTCCAGTAGACGGTGCAGTAGCTAGCAACAGTCAGAGACTCTGATGATAGATGCATTATACTAATTGAGTTTTTTTTTTAGGCTATTCAGTTTAAGGAGTTGTAGGAGTAAACAACATTAGAGAAGTGTTGCATGCAGGACATTAGAAAGGTATCAGACCAGGATAGATTGAATTTCTTTCTTGTTGAGAGGGAGTGTTGAAATTGGCAACAAGAAGTAGTGAAAATGAAATCCTGAAATGGCACCCAGAAAATGACACCCAGAAATGGTAACATAGGGGGATTCTGATTTAATTTTCCCTTAATTAAATTGGAAGAAAAATTGTAATTTCATCTCATGTTAACTTGTATTAGTTAACTAAGTCAGAATGAGTGAGTTAGCTTAGGAAATTCAATTTAGAGGTCATCGGGAGGTCATCGGGAAGGCCTTGAAGGATTGTGCAATAATTATTGGGGATTTTCATATTTTTAGGGGTTCCAGTTACAATTATTTGTTAGCTGTAATTAGTTGACTCAAGAAATTGAGTTAAAATCAGTTTAACTAGTTCTAACTAAGAGATGAGCTAGTGATAGGTCCAGTGAATTAAATCTGATTTAATTCACAAGTAGTGATCAATCAGTTAACTGACAATTCACTATAAATAGATGTTACATGTCAATTATAAGGAAGGCCCAGTTGATATTGAGGTTAAAGGGAAGATAACTATCAGTTGTATAATTTGAAAATTGTATAGGTGGTGCATGCAGTCAGAAGAGGCCTAAAATATGTCATTTCTTAATTAGAGAAAATTTCCTTTAAAAGGAGGAATGAAGGCACAATTTTAATCATTTTTTTGGTGAGACCAAGCAATCAGAAGCAAAAGTTTGTACATGGAGCTTGAGAGAGAGAGGTGTGCAAGAAAATATTGTGCATAGGCCGGTAGAGTGAGATAATTAGTAGAGTGCAAAGGTTTCTCGGGAAGGGAAATATTATTGTATTGTTTCATGGGCTTGACTTTATGCAATATAGAGATAGAGGGGTTTTGAGCAGTTTATTTCCCCATATACATCTTGTGTTATGTGATTGATAATTTCTTCTCTTGCTTATATGTGATTGTGCGATCGTGTTTTGTTTCCACAAATTATAAAAGGATTTAATATCTTGTTTTAGTAAATTTTAATATTAGTTTGAATCCATTCTAGTGTGATCCAAAATTATACAGGAATGAAATAAAATACACAAATACACATAAACGCAGAGATGCAACAGAAAGAAGACTTCATTTCATTAATATCACATAATTGAAATATGCTTACAGATAAAATGGAAATAAACTAATTAGGGCGCTGGTAGCTATCTCTGAGTAGAGATGTGGTAGCTACAAGCCTCTAAACTATGTTACAATGAGGCTAGAAGGCCTATTTATTATTTAGAACCAATGGAAAGCCCTAAAATTCCAAAAACCTAACCCTAAGAGATGAAACACCAAACTATGGGCCCTGTTGGGGTGAATTGGTACATCAATTTCCCAGGGTCGTAACTTTGGCATACGATCTCTGTTTGATGCACATGATACCTCGTTAGAAATATATATCCGAGGAATACACTACTAATGAAAAATATTGTGTATTCAATTCATATTTACTTGGAACACATTTTCCCAAAAAACGTCATTTAGGGCCTCAAAATGGCTCTGGAATTTCAGGACGCAAAAAACGGCCAAAAATAGTAAATTGTGCTACAATTAAGGAAAATGAAAAAATAAAAGAAACAATGGTGGGGGTCCAAGTGGAATAGGTGGATGCTCACCAATATCCACTTGGATCACAGTGAGTGTTGGTAAATGAGATCAAGGGGTCGTAGCTCCCTTCTAGTGGATGCTAGTAAATGAGATTAGGGGGTTGGAGCACCCTTCCAGTTGGAGCTGGGGAACGAGTGAAGGTTGTATCCTTCTGCAGGTGGGTGCCGAAAGGCTGGTATGAGTCTGCCCTAGTACAAGCTTGTAAGAAAATTTTCTTATAATAAATATTAAAGACAGAGACGATAACAACAATGATTTTCTCCCACATTGGGTTTCCACCTTAAATTTTGGTGTTCATGTGTGTTTCTTATGTGTTGTGGTTTAATCTGTTCTTACTGCACATGTTTACTTCTTATTAAATGTTTGATGAATCAATGATGCAATGGTTTAAGTCAAGTAATTGAAGATTTATGTGAATTATAAGTTTACTATGTATGTGCTAGTGTTTTTAATAACAATCGCGTACATACGCAAGTTTGCTTCAGTCAAGTTGCATAAAGTAGCTAGAAAATAGAAGTAAAATTTTGTGTGAGTTTTAAATACTGATTCACCCCTCCTCTTAGTATTTTTCCAAAAACTCGAAGCATCCACACAAATGTGACGAAAGCCTCCCGTAAGTCTAGCACAACTACAATAAATATCTCCACAGTTCAACTGGAAACAACCCCTTTCAGGTGGGACGTGGATTCCAGCCACTATGTCCCATTGAGGTTTCCATACCACTTGAAACTACTTAGGCAGATTAGGCTCATGTCCAGTCTAAATCTGACATAGCTTACAACTTCATTGAGCACATTCAGAACATCCTCCAATAGGTCCATGACATATTGGACAGAGAAAATACTAAGTAAACACAATGTCATGACCAACATCGGGTGCCACACAAGTTTCAAGTGGATGGAAAAGTTTGGTTACATTTGCAGAAGCAATGCCTTGTTGGAGCCTACTGCAAGATTCTCTCGCTATGATATGGGCCTTACACCATCACTAAAGCTGCAGGGGAAAATTCTTTTGAGATCAACATTAAACCATTCCTTGGCCTACACCCAATATTCGATGTGAAACAGTTGCAACCATACTTCCCCCCATTGCTGGACACGCCAGACATTGCTGAGCAGTTGCCACCAACATAGCTCAAACCAAGATGCATAGAACATGCCACAAGTGATAGGATCATGGACACACATATAAAGAACACTCGCTGTAGAAATTTATTAATACTGATGTATTACTAGATTCTCCTGATCTAACAATATTTATCTTCTTACTAAATACAAAATCCTTCCACTATTAAACTTGCGGAAATTTAAAACTCAATTGCAAACACATGTGAAGAAAAGCAATCGCACATAAAACAATTGTTTAACGGGAAAGCTTAAATCTAAAACACCTAACTATCATCTATTATGTATATCAATGGAATCATGTAATAATCTCATACAAAGCTTAGTGCATCAAGCTCTCAGTACAATAAAAAATCATTACACACTGTCATGCAGAAATTTGCATATCTATGCACCGATTTCTTGCCTCCTGACAGCCTGCCTCCACTGCGTAATCCCTGCTGAGGAAGACCCCTGAATAAATTCGAATTGGCCTTGCCTTGACTACGCAATCCTCATTGGAAACTCCAATGTGTGTCAGATGCATTGAATGCATCACTATAGTCACAACGGATAGTCCATCTCACCCTTTCACCTATCTCTCCACTGGGTCTCCACTGGAACTGACATGCAAGTAGTTAACTGCTATATTTGTTCAGTTGTTAGTGATTTATTAGTTTTGAATTAATTAACTAATTAATTCACTTAACTCTCACTAGTGTATCTTTTAGTTAGACTAGATACAACTAGCTCAACTGAGTTTAACTCACTTAACTTAGTTAAACTGAATAACAACTCCCGTAACTACTCTTCCAACTATGTCATTAGTTTTCCACTTCAGTTCTACCTGAGTCCTCCATGCATGAGCCACCAATAACCCTAGGAATTGCATAATTCCTTTAGCTCACTGATTTTCCAAATCTGTTCATTGAAATAAAGTTCTCTAAGAGAATAAGTTGATATTTATTGTCGGATTATTATTAAGGGTTAATAATAATCAACATGCACCTATTTTTAGATCGACGATCTATAAATAAACTTCGCCCAATATTCTAAAAAACA
Source organism: Pinus albicaulis (assembly GCA_034641835.2). NCBI lineage: Eukaryota > Viridiplantae > Streptophyta > Pinopsida > Pinales > Pinaceae > Pinus > Pinus albicaulis. Next base: position 1,705,235,241 of record CM076581.1, on the reverse strand, counting down.
AATTTAATCTATTTTTCACATTTGATCAACCATCTACAAATAGCATCTTGCAACTTATAGAATATGCTCACCATGTCTAAAAATAGACATACACCTAAAAATAGCCTGCGGGCCCCACTTAGTGTAGGTGCTTACTTTTCACTAAGCTTATCATCTTGTTGAATCTAAACAATCCCTCTCAATAATATAGGGATTATCCTTCACCCCGATCCTGCCTCTATGGTATTCAAATTTTCTCCTGTCGAGCACCTTCGTCAGAATATTTGCATCCTGATCTTCCGTAGGAATGTACTGAAGCAACATGATCTTCCGCTGCACACAATCTCTGATATGATGATACCGGATATCAATATGTTTATATCTATCATGAAACACAAGATTAATCAAGATTTTAATGCAACTCTGATTATCACAATGTATCACTGTAGGATCTAAATGTGAATCGAACAAACCGACTAGGATCTTCCTCATCCAAATAGCCTCACATGTAGCTTGAATAGCTGCCATGTATTCTGCTTCTGCTGAACTGAGTGCCACGGATCTTTGTTTCCTACTGTACTAAGAAAATACTGTAGATTCGATACTGAAAACCCCTCCCAATGTGCTATTTCTGTCCGTTGGGTTGCCTACCCAATCTACATCCGTGAAGCCATGCAACTTCACCTCATTTGTTTATATGAACCATAAGCCATACTTAGATGTGCCCCTGAGATACCTCAGGACATGCTTGCCTACCTTCCAAAAGAGCTTGGTAGGCTTAACCATCGCTTGTGAAAGCTGGTTCACCGCATAACATATGTACGGTCTTGTATTAACTAAATACATGAGTGAACCCACCAACTATCGATAAAAAGTGGCATCCACTACCTTTGCCGATGTAGCATCCTCTTTCCTCCAATTTACTGGAAGAGGAGTATCCATGGGCTTGCAGTCCTCCATGTGAAACTTATTAAGTATCTCCCAAGCATACTTGCCTTGAGACACAAACAGTTCACCTTCTCGCTGCCATATTTCCAATCCAAGGAAATAATGAAGGAGGTCCAAATCCTTCATCTCAAACTCCTTTGCAAGATTTTCCTTGCATGAGTGTATCAACTGCTCATCACCCGTTAGTATTAAATCATCAACATAAAGAAAAATGATTAAAATCTTACCCTCCACCACAATTTGGTACAGGTTTGCATCTGCCTCACTCTTGTTGAAGCCAAGTCCAGTGAAATAGCTGTCGATCCATGTGTACCAAGCACGTGGTGCTTGCTTCAGCCCATACAACACTCTTTTGAGTCTGCACACATGCGACTCGCTGCTGAAGATCTCAAATCCTTCAGGCTACTCAATGTACACCTCTTCCTCAATGATCCCATTAAGGAATGAAATCTTCACATCCATCTGATGAATGTGCCAACCCATTTGCGCTGAGAGAGAAAGGATGGTCCTTATGGAAGAATACCGTGTGACAGGTGCAAAGGTTTCTTCATAATCAATCCCCCATCTCAGGGTTCGGGAAACAAACCATTCAGGTGGACTCTCAGACGCTCCGACCAACTAGACATGCTTCATGTAGATCCATCTTGAACCTACCACTGATTTACCCACCAGCCTTGGAACAATCTCCCAAGCATTGTTTCTAACAATGGAGTCATACTCCTCCACCATGGCATCTACCCATGTGGGCTCCTGCGCTGCTTCTTCAAAAGAATATGGCTCTCTCACGACACACTTGCTCATAAGAGCCATGTATCTAGTAAATCGGTCAGGTGACTGTCTCTGTCTACCTGTGATGTAGGGACTCCTACATTCTGTGCCGCATCAAGCTTCAGTCTCTCAGCTTCTGTGGTACACTTTCTGCCAGTTCTGATGTTTGGTTCTGCATGAGTGGACTCCTCCACTCCATGAATCTCCTCCTGTGGCTGATCCACATCTAGAGGCTCATATTTGGGAACAAGCAGCTCCTCCTCTGCATGCAAGTGTAGCTCCCTCTCAAGCGACAACTTCATGGCTTTCACCTCATTGAATTTTATATCCCATCGCACCACAGTCATTCGATTGTTTGGAAAATACACACGATAATTATAGGGTGTTTCTATGTACCCCACATATATCCCAGCTTCTGCAATCGGCTCCAGCTTCTTCCTGGCATCCTTTGTCACATGAATGTAAACATATGAGCCAAAAATCTTCAAATGAGAAATATCAAGCTTCTTACTAGTAAAAGCTTATTCAGGTGTACTCATGCCAAGTACTCTATAAGGACAACGGTTTTGCACATAAACCACAGTGTTGCATGCTTCCACCCACAAGTGCATCAGTAGGCCCTGGTCATGCAACATAGCTCGTGCAACACCCATGATTGTTCTGTTCTTCCTCTCCGTGACCCCATTCTGTTGTACGTTATGAGGCGCTATGAGTTCTCTTCGAATTCCTTCTTTGCTACATAATTCTTTGAATTCGTTTGAGATATATTCACCACCATTATCACTCCACAAAGCCTTCACTTGCTTCCCCGACTCCTTCTCCACCAATGCTTTAAACTCACAGAACTTTGAGAATGTTTTTCTCTTATTTTGCATGAAGAAGATCCAGCATCTACGAGAATAGTCATCAACAAATATAAAATAATACCTGTGTTTTCCTGTTGAAGAAACCGAGAAAGGTCCACACACGTCTGTGTGAATTCTCTCCAGGATCACCGAAGCATGGTTCTCCTTCTCATGAAAGGTGGTCTTCAAAAACTTACCCATAGTACATCCCTTGCACTGATCTAACTGCGCAAGAGTACCCTTGGGAAGTCTAGTAGAAATCTGCTGCAAAATTTTCAAGGAGCCATGGTGAAGATGGCCCAATCTCCTGTGCCATAATTCGCCCTCATCCCGGCTCACCACTTATTTTGCTTTTCCCATCATTGCAGCACAACCATCTACCTCCAGCTTGTAGAGATTCTTAACTTGAATCCATATCCTCTTGGTTTGACCCATTGTTTTGTGTCGCAGGAAAGCTTTTCCCTCGCTGAAAACAATGTCATAACCTTCGTCTTCCAACATTGCGACCGAGACCAAGTTCTTCTTCAGACCTGGAACATGCATAACATATTTAAACATAAATGGTTTACCTGACTCCATCTCAAAGGTAATGGTTCTAATTCTGGTCGCACTGTATATACCATCGTTGCCCATCTCTATATGCATTTGGAGATCCTTCTCTTCCAAGTCACTAAACAACTCCTTGTCTCCCGTCATATGGAAAGACGCACCACTATCAAGATACCACACCGATCCCATTGCACTTGAAACCAAGAATGTGATCAAAGAGAAATCAAGTTTAAATTTTGAGGCTAAGGCCTCTCCAGATGCAGCTCCAACAACCTTCTTGTTCTTCCTTTTCTGTGGGCAATTAGTGGTGAGATGCCCATGTTCGTGACAATGAAAACACTTCACTTTGGACAAATCCAGCTTCTTGCCTTTAGCCTCGGATTTTGGATGGGATTTCTTCCCCTTCCCTTTCCTTGCTTTGGAAGCAAAAGCGCAATTCTCTTCATCATCATTCTTCGATGAAGAGCCATCCTTGGTATTCCGCCTTATCTCCTCCTACACAATATCTGACCAAATTCGCTCCCAATCCAACAGTTTCTCCCGTCCATTGACAGAGTCTTCGTAGCTGTGCCAAATATTTGGAAGCCCAAGGAGAGCCAAGCTCACCAAGTCATCATCCGCAACTATAATCCCCACACTTCCCAGTTCATCCCTACATTGGAAAAACTTTGTGAGGTATTTTGGAATACTGTCGCCCTTCTCCATTTTTATTTTTCTGAGCTTATCTTTCAGCGCCAAATTCCTATGGTCACTGCTGCTTTGGAAAAGATCTGTCAAAGCCTTCCACATTGCAAATGGAGTGGATTTCCCATGATTTATTAACAAAATACGGTCTTTCACACCTTCCAACAAAATTATTCTTGTCTTTGCTACCTTCTTTTTCCATGCGTCAAGTCCTGCAGCATCGCTAGAAGCAGGCTTAGGAACATCACTATCAATGAACTCCTTTAGTCCATTATCTTCAAGCACCACCTCCATCCTATCCTTCCAGGCTATTTAATTTGATCTACCCTCAAGGGCATACTCCAATCGCAACCCATTGAAAGACATTTCAATGAATACTCAACTGTCGCACCAAGAAATTTCTGCAGCAAATTCAAATTGTCCACCAGCACAAAACTCAACACTTATTCACAATTGCAATTTCCAGTGATCAATACTACTCCTATACCATGTAGAAATTTATTAATACTGATGTATTACTAGATTCTCCTGATATAAAAATATTTATCCTCTTGTTACGTACATAATCCTTCCACTATTAAACTTGCGGAAATTTAAAACTCAATTGCAAACACATGTGAAGAAAATCAATCACACATAACACAATTGTTTAACGGGAAAGCTTAAAGCTAAAAACCCCAAATATGATGTATTATGTATATCAATGGAATCATGTAATAATATCATACAAAGCTTAGTGCATCAAGCTCTCAGTACAATCAACAATCATTACACACAGTCATGCAGAAATTTGCATATCTATGCACTGATTTCTTGCCTCCTGACAACCTGCCTCCACTGCGCAATCCCTGCTGAAGAAGACCCTTGAATGAATTCGAATTGGCCTTGCCTTGACTGCGCAATCCTCATTGGAAACTCCAATGTGTGCCAGATGCATTGAATGCATCACTATAGTCACAACGGATAGTCCATCTCACCCTTTCACCTATCTCTCCACTGGGTCTCCACTGGAATTGACATGCAAGTAGTTAACTACTGTATTTGTTCAGTTTTTAGTGAGTTATTAGTTTTGATTTAATTAACTAATTAATTCAATTAACTGTCACTAGTGTATCTTTCAGTTAGACTAGATACAACTAGCTCAACTGAGTTTAACTCACTTAACTGAGTTAAACTGAATAACAACTCCCGTAACTACTCTTCCAATTCTGTCATAACTTTTCCACTTCAGTTCTAATTGAGTACTCCATGCATGAGCCACCAATAACCCTAGGAATTTCGTAATTCCTTTAGCCCACTTATTTTCCAAATCTGTTCACTGAAATAAAGTTCTCCAAGAGAATTAGTTGATATTTATTGTCGGATTATTATTAAGGGTTAAAAATAATCGACATGCACCTATTTTTAGATCGACGATCTATAAATAGACTTCACCCAATATTCTAAAAATAGAATTTCATCTATTTTTCACATTTTATCAACCATCTACAAATAACATCCTGCAACTTATAGAATATGCTCACCATGTCTAAAAATAGACATACACCTAAAAATAGCCTGCGGGCCCCACTTAGTGAAGGTTCTTACTTTTCACTAAGCTCATCATCTTGTTGAATCTCAACACTCGCCAACAAAATATCCAAATTTATTGGTTTGTTAAAGCTGGCTAACTCCTTCACCAAGGCAAGTGGCTCACTAGGGACGAAGTTCAACAAAATTTTCTCCATCTCATGGAGGTACTTAATGCAATGAGGACCATTGATTCTTAAGGGGGAAGGACTGATCTAGATGGATATCGGTGCCCACCCACCTATTCCACTTAGAACCCCACCATTTCTTCTTTCAGTTTTTTAGTTTCCTTAATTGTAGCACACTTTACTATTTTTCACATTTTTTCGGTTCCTGAACTTTCAGAGCCGTTTTGAGGCCCAAAACGACATTTTTTTGGAAGACAGGAAAACATGAACCTTTACTTGATGTTTTTTTAGAGTTTAAAGTTGAATTCCTCAGATAGATATTTCTAACAAGGTATCGTATGTGTAAAACGAAGATCATATACCAAATTTACGACCCCGAGAAGTTTTTGTACCAACCTACCCCAATGGGGCCCACAATTTGGCGCTTCACCTCGTAGGGTTAGGTTTTTGGATGTTTAGAATTTTCCACTATTTCTCAACAATAAATAGGCCTTCGAGCCTCATTGTAACACAATTCATAGGCATGTAGCCGCCACATCTCTTCTCAAATATAAGCTACCATCGCTTGAGCTAGTTTATTTCCATTCTGTATGTAAGCATATTTCGGTTCTTTGATATTAGTGAAATGATAATTTATTTCTATTGCATCTCTGTGTTTATATTTATATCTATATTCTGGTGCATTCCTGCATAAGTCTGGATCAAAATAATTCTTTTATCATTTTAGTTGTCTCATCATCGTGAACTGTTATTATTGTCATCTTCTTCCATAGGATCATTAACTTGATCTTCAATATTTGCTACATGTTCCTCAACTTTTACACCATCATTTCTACTACCACTTAGCATGTTTGGACACCTAAGGGGCCAACTTGAATTTATAATTACAAACAATGATGCAAAATTAGTCTGCTTAACAACTATTATAACAATATAATTTTTATAAATACAATTAAAATATAAAGAAAATATATATTGAATATATAGCTTACGAAGGGACGATATTATTTATGTCCCCTTTCAATGTGCCCATGTCTCCTACAATGTATTTTAGTTTTTTCTTTTAAAATTATTTTGAGACATAAGATTCTACATTTAGTGCAAGGGCAATACATCTCCCATCATCCCCTTGATTTTTTCCCTACTAATGTTTTTTGACATTCTTTCCCACAAAAAAATTATGTGATGATTATGCTATAAAATTGAGTAGTGTACTAGGTCTATTATATTTTTGTAATTTAATTGATTATATAAAAATAAATATGTTTTTTCCCTTGACAATAAGACCTTATAAACTTTCATAACTGTTGTAGTTATAACAAAAATATTGCAACGTCTCTTAAATGCAACATATTTATAAATTTATGTACCATTGGAATTTTGATGTCTGTTGACCAAGTCAAGGTTTAATAGTAAAAAAGTGACTGACCATTTGAATAACTCAATAGATAGAAGTTCCCTTGTCGTAACTATGACGAATTGGATTTTTGTTGGTTTTGCAATGGACCACAAAAACCATCTCAAAAATAACAACTTTGAGATAATTTATCATAATACCAATGAACGCGGGCATCTTAGACAAAAAAAATTGAAATTATCATTGTGATTTTTGATGGCATGGCCGATTTTAGTTGTACCATCTTACTATTCCATTGAAATTTATTCCTATATGTAGTAGTTCCATAATTAAGCTTCTTTAGTAAATTAAAAAGTTTTGATCGCTTTTAAGCATATTTTAGGTGACATGACATGTTCAACACATGGTACCATACCCACACATGTGCACAACTACACCATCGCATGGGCCCACCCTCTGACCGCTTGTCCGTAGTGAGATGACATCAACATGCATGTTTAATGAGGCTGCTACAATTATCTCATTCTGCGTGTCCCTCGTATATTTTGTTTCCATTATTTCTGTTAAAGTTGCTCAAGAGAGGGTGTTTTCCAGCTTGAAACAAATTACTGTAGCAACAATCGAATAGTTATAGGTTGAGGGTAGATTCTTGCTAGGTTGCCAAGTCTTAGGCAATATGGTCATAAATCAAAGAAGAGGTGCTTGAAAGGGGCCAAAGTTTAGGAGTTATGCTACACACATTAACCTAGTAGATATCTCACTCATGAAGAGGAAACTGGGTATAGATCTTGATATGGAACCTCTCCATCCGTGTATGGTTTTAAGAATGGAAAGGAAACTACATGGTTCTCTCCTGTGTATGGGAACTCTTCTTCTTAAGTGATTGATATTTCTTTCAATGGTAAGGTTTCAAGCTCCTAAACACAATAGAAATAGGTAGATGCATATTTATAAGATACCTGCAACTGGATATAGCGAATTCAATGTAGAGTAGTGACCATCCAAGCTGAAGATTTCAGGAGTTAAGTCAGGGTCGCTCTAAAATAATTTTAATGTTTGACCAACAAGTAATGGCTAGGTATTTATGTGCATCGAAGGAACAAAACAAAATGAATAGTTCTTTTAAGAGGGAAGTATTGAAACTACCGAAGAAAAAATGTTAGCCATATTTTCACTGGGTAGTTAGCTCTCATTGCATGGATAGGCATAATTGCGACTCTAGAAGGGGGTTACCTAAAGAGGTACATAGAAGAACTCTTAGACTTTTTTCTTATTAGAATCACATGTGAGGATACATGTTATAAAATTTACGTATTTTACAAAAGTGAAGTGATTTTTTTTGGATATTTCATGCTATGAATATCACTACTTGGGTATTTAATTTCCACTGTTAATGAATAATTTAATAAAATTGACAATATAAATGGTTTAATACTATGTACAATCTATCTATTTCTTTCTTTTTTCTTCAAGAATCAATTGTGTTTCTCCTTTATTGCATGCATCTTGTTTCAAAATATTAGATTTTTCTTTCTTTATTCTATTTGTATCCTTCCATTGGTATCTATGTAGTGCATAGGAAATTAACCCCCATAAACAATATATCCTTTTTGTAGGGAACCATACACCATAACCTTATTTTGAAGCAGGTTCATTCCTTCTCTATTGTTTGCTACAGAAATAGTTCTTGATCTGAATTTATGCAGGAACACAATAAAATAAAAATAGAAGAATAAACACAGAGATGCAATGGAAATAAAACCTTATTTCATTAAAATCAAATGACTGAAATATGCTTACAGACATAATGGAGATAAACTAGCTAGGGCGTTGGTAGCTTATCTCTTAGAAGAGATGTGGCAACTACATGCCTCTGAACTATGTTAAAATAATGCTCGAAGGCCTATTTATTGTTGAGAAACAATGAAAAGCCCTAAACATCCAAAAACCTAACCCTAGGAGATGAAGTGCCAAAACTAAGGGCCCCGTTTGGGTAAATCGGTACATCAACTTCCGGGGGACGTAACTTTGGCATATGATCTCCGTTTGATGCGCTAAATAACTCGTTAGAAATATCTATCCGAGGGCTACAACTTATGACATGAGAAAAATTAAGGGAACTTCCATGTTGCTCATGATTTTCTCAAAAAACGTCATTTAGGGCCTCAAAACGGCTCCAGAAGTTATGGACCCAAAAAACTGCTAAAAATAGTAAGCTGTGTTGAAACTGATGTTATCACCCTAGTAATTCTTAGGTTGTGGGATGGGGATTTTTGTAGTTAAGAACACCAGGGGTAACTAAGAACCGCTTTGGGAATTCAGGATCTAGCTTTCCTGAGCTCCGGAGAGGGATCTCTCCTAAAGATTTAGCTTTGTTTTGGTAAAGGGTTTTAGGCTAGCTATGAGTGGACAGTGGGACTTGTTTTGAAAGTGTGGTGGGAATAAAAAGTGTTTCAAGTTAAACTAGAGGGATCTACCAGAACATTGGGAAATGGACTCAACTCTCTAGGCAAGCAGAGCTAGGGAATAAGACTTAAAGATGCAAATGTACTAAGGGCGGGATAGATGACCTTCTAAGGCTTTGAATAAGCTTTGTTGATGGAATGGGTGAAATCTAAATAGAAGGGAACTTAAGAATCCTACAAAAAAGAGGATTGAAGGAGGGGATCAAACTGGGACCTAGAGCAATTAATAATTCTATGGTCCGGTCATCAAGCAGAAAACATAAAAATGGCAACTAGTTTAAAACAGGGAGCTTATTATCACTAATCCTGTTTAATTTCTCCTTATTTGATCATTACAGAATAGAAAAACATAAAATGAATGTATGTAAACTTTTAAAGGAAAACACTAAAAATAGGAAAAAGACGAGAATTATCTTGTCACCACGAGAATCCTTAGTTATGATGTCTCTAATCTCGTTTCCAGTCTGCTGCTTCGCTAATTGACTCACACCAACTTCAATATATCCAGAAAAATGACTATAGTAGTCTTGAGAAATTTTATTCCACACAAAATACTTCCAAGAGTGAAGTATTTATACAAATTCTAAACTAAAATATCTTGAAAAAATATCAAGATTGGTTCACAAATCTCTCCAACTGTTTTACATAAATAGAAATTAAGTAAAGGACACTCAAACTAATGCATCTATTTGGAACTATTTTTTATGGATAGGTGATGACAAAGAGGATAATTCGAATTTGATCCAACTCTTAGTTGATGATGAGGCATCCAAGTCACTAACTGCTTCCTTTCTTTGTGCATTCTGCTCCAGCAATTTTTCAAACTTGGGGACCAATGATATATTTTTATTTCTCAATATGAAATAGATATGTAAAAAGTGAAAGAGGTTATTATAGATAAATATGTTGGTGAGATAAATCTCTTTCAGTTTCCTAAAATTCCTCTCCAGCTGTGCAAAATAGGCTCTGCAAAACGATGTGTAAAACATAGTTTTATAGAGTTTGAAAAATAGGCTGTAAAGATGTGCATTTATCTCTCATTCATAAATGATTGTGTAGAAATTGAGATAGGTTTTTGTAGATGGGTATCTTAGGAAAAAAAACCTCCTTCAGTGTTTTATGATGTATTCCTGATTGGCCATAATATTCTCTGCAAAATGATGACTTAATAGGAATTTTCTGCAAAAAGTGTTCTCCAATATTGTTTAATATTTCCCAATCCATAATGGTTGTTAGAAACGTGAGAGAGATTTTTGTATATGGGCCTCTTAATAACATAAACCTCCCTCAGTTTTGTAAAATTCATGTTGGATTGATCACAATAGTTTCTGCAAAACAATGACTAAAACATGAAATTTCTGCAAAAATGTTCCTTCTTGTTATGTTTTCATCTTTTCACCTTTTTTGTTCTTTTAACTGTTTTAGTTTCACTTTGGATAAAATTAATTGTTGTTGTTGAAAGTTTTTTCATCTATTTTTACCTTTACTGCCTCCATGTTTTACTTTCACTGTTTTACTTTGACTGTCTTGTAACTTTGTTTTGACCTTTCACTCTGACTTTTCCCTGATACACTTTATCCACTGATACTCTTTAACTATTCTGATTTTCTTTATCATTGTGAATTTTGATTTCACTTTCACCATTCACTGATACTCTTTGATTCTGATACACTTTGACCCTGTACTTTCATCCTAAGGTAAAAATATGATTTCCTCAATGGTTTCCCTGCTCTTTTCCTTTCAAATTTATTTCTTTTTTGAAGGTTCAGTATTTTTTCTTCCAATGTCTTTACCCTTTGCTTATGACTTCTTGAAGTGATGAAAAAATATTTATAAGCAGATTCCAGATTTTTATTAGCCTTTTGCAGACTCTTAATCTTATTATTCTTTAGGGTCATCTCTTTCATGTCTTTAACCAAGTCAGAGGCACTTGTTTCTATACCTGTCTGTATCTGTGTATTTTGAGGAATCAACAGGAGAAACATCTTTGGAGGATATTGATACTGCAGCTACCAATTTTCCTTGTGGTGTAAGATGTTCTGCAGGAGTTGATGGATTTTTGGAAACAAGTGGTATTTGAAGGATTTTTCTAGTAAAATTAGACTCGGAGCAGGTTTCTGGATGATAAAAATAATTTTTAATGCTCAGAAGATGGCTTTGATCAAGTTCATCAGTGAAAATGATCCGGGAATGGCTAAAAACTGCTAAAATGGAAAGGAGGGATTCTGGGGAAAATTTGATAGAGTTTCCCCTGTATTTTGAAGGTTTCTAAACTTCTCATATGGTTATTTCAATTGTTTAAATGAAATTACAGTCTTTAATGGTCAATTTCCCTTGAATTGAAGGATTTTGTAGGTCGAAAAAAGTGAAAAATACCTGTGAAAGGTATATCTGCAATCGATGAAGGTTGGAATTCCACTCACAGTCTTCAATTCTAGTACATTGGGCTGTCAGAGGTTATGGAGGCTCTTTGGAATGATTTTGCAGGGAAAAATGTTCTTTCACATAGCGAATGTTTCATTGGTAGTTTCGAAAAATAGTGAAAAAGGCTCAGCAAAGGTTTTCACAGGCTTATAGGTGCGAATAGGTGAAATGCGATGAAAATATGGCTTTGCGGAGGTTTCAAAGGTTTAAACAGAAAATAGGCCAAATGTTGTGAAAACATTAAGTTTTAATGCATCAAACCATAGGTTGAACCATAGTTTAATCACATTAACTATAGGTTGGGCGTGAGCGGTTTCGGATTTAGCCTGGGTGGTATTCACGCAGCTCCAAAGCGGTAAGTGGATTTTTACTTTTTGAACATGATTCAATCAAATGAAGACATGTCGGCAAAGGGCGGTTTGGGAAAACAACCCATATCGCGTGATTTTTATAAAATTTCAGTCGGGCACTTAGGTTGCGCGATATGGAATTATCGCCGTTGGATCAAGCAGAAAGAAGCGAAGGGTCAAGATCTAAAGGAAAGGTGCGGGGAAAGCACAGTAGGGCCAGGGTATTGATTATTGACCGTTGATCTTGCGGATGGAAGATCAACGGTTATTGCTTAATGCGATGGGCTATGGTGGGGACAGAAGATGGAGATATCAGGTTAAATGCAGATCGTCCGATCTTTAAGTTAATGACGATCGAACGGTTGGTAATGAATGCGATATGGGAAGGGGTAAAAATGAAATAAATTGTCGCACTAACTCTAAATCGTTGGATTTGCAAAGGGATGATGATCGGACGGCTCAAATGCATTGTGATGGGGAATGGTAAGGGGTTGGGAAAGGAGTATCAAATTTGTTTTGAACCGTTGGATTAAATGGGTATTGGAGATCGGAGGGCTGACATTAACTCCAATAATGTTAAGGGATTTGGGGAAGTTTATATACAAAAATGACTTTTTCAATGGAAAAAGTGATCGGGATGGTTTCAAAAGGATTTTAACTAGAGTTAAGAATTGGGGTATGGGATATATATCGGGATTTTAGCTCAGGTTATGGTTTTAACCTCGGTTAAAGGGAATCGGGAGAGAAACAAAGGGATAGTTTAATATTAGGTTAGGGAGTCGGGGAAGGAAAATATACAAGGAGATAGGGCTTTCTTACTTTTGAAGTTTAGTTTAAATGAAACTTCGAGAAATTTTTCTTTAAACACATATAAAACATGTTTAAAGGTTTTTCTCATATTTTTATTATATGGTTAATTAAATCGGGTTGACTTAACTACCATAGGGGGCAGGATATTTATATATAGATAAACTTAGCCAAAGGGGTTATAAGGGGGGTTTTCATTTAAACATGTGGGAATAAATAACATTGGCTTAATTTAAAATAAGTGGGTTTTTGGGTTTATTATATAACAAGGAGTTATATAATAGGAAAATGTTAATTTTTATAGGGAGTTAATATATAAATTAGAGTTAATATGAAAATAGGAGATGGCATACTCAAAAAACATAACAAGTAAAGTGAATTACAAAAGATAATTTGCAATTGATCTTATCACTTAACTTATGATATAATGTTATTTTGAGGGCTTAATGTTTTCAAATGATGTAAGAAGTTAATCAAATGGGAATTATAATGCTTTTAAGTAAAAATGAAGTTTTACTTAGGATTATTTATGGGAATGAATGCATGAATGGTAATGATATGATTTTAAGGATTAATATAGACATTCACACTTTCAACTGATCAGTCAGAGAGCCTTAGGTCCGATCCCAACAAAAGTCAAGGAAATGCCTTGAGCCTTTCTGACTGATAGTTTAGAATGTTTCATGACTATGAGAAGGGGAAGTTAGCTATTTTGTAGCCCATGATGAATGATATTTACATTGAGATTTTTTTCACCTTCTTCTACCTACCCAACTTACCATGCTAACATTTTTTATTTCTTTGTAGTAAGGTGCATTTGAGCTAGCAACCTTCACAACATTTATTCTTTCTGAAAGAAATTAAAACTGTCTAATTCTACACTTTTTTCATCCATGAATCCAGATTAAACTGTTGGATTCATTTTATTTCTCTACCTAACTACTGAATTGTCATGATTAAGCAGTATGACAACTCATTATTCTCTATCTACAACAAGTGAAATTGAAACAATGACAGGTTAGGATTACACTGTTTAACTCATCATAGACTATGGCATTTATTGACACTCTGCCATAGTCAAAAAGTAAAAAGTAGTGGCATTTATGCTTGCACACTTTCATCTTTTATTCATTTTTTCTTTTGGGGTATTTTATTTTTTCTAAGTCCTTTGATTATTCTTTTAGGAATTTTTACCCTGTTTTTTGATTTTTTTGATTTTTTTACAAAATATGTGAATACAACTTGCAGAAGGCAAAGTATGTACAAATTTACAAGATTATCAATAGTCAAGTCAAAATTATGACCCCTATATTATAGGTTGCTAACATCGGTTTCACTTGGGGATGGTTTTTCCTTGTGAAATGCCAAGAACTCTGAGATCAGTAGCCTTATCCATTGACCTTGGTGATCCTGTAAATGTTTTCTGTTTTCTGTAAAAATCATAATTATGATATCTTATACTGCAAAGCTCAGGGCCTTCTCTTCGGGCTTCAACTTTGTAGATAATATATCTAATCCAATCTACACTCTGACTATGAATATTTACGATGATAAAGTAAATAGATCTCACAGTTATGCGATTTGATAGGGATAGTAATGTTTCAACATCCTTCCATTTACTGGTCCTTCTTGAAGCTCTATACCATCCAAATTTCTGATAAAAAATGAATTATTGCCTCTGTAACCATATATTACATAGGGTCCCTGTGACAAAAAGTCAAACTTCCCATGTTTACCTTTATCCTCTCTTCTTGCATCCCATAGTAAAACTTGATCTCCTATGAAAAAGTCGTCTTCCTTAACTCTTTTATCAAAAATCTTTTTGATCTTGTCTTGTAAAACTTGTGACTTTTCATAAACTTCATCTTTGGTTTGTTGAAGGTGTATGGTCTCATTGATTCTTCTTTGAATGTGTTTAGTTTCTACCTGTGATTCCTGGATAATTTTCATGACTGGGACACCCAAGGAAGAAGGAAAAACTGCATCAGTACCATAAACAATCTGATATGGTGAAGTTCCTATAGAATTTTTTGTAGTAAGTCTATCAGCCCAAAGGGCATAGACCAATTTCTTATTCCATGTCTTTTTATTATCTTGGAGTAGTTTTTTGATGATGTTGACTAAACTTTTATTTGAGGATACGGCCAGACCATTACCTTGAGGATAGTATGCTGTGGAATGACCTAAGGTAATATGGTATTTATGGTAGAAAGCAATCATCTTCTTAGATTTGAAGGCAGCAGCATTGTCTATGATAATTTTGTGTGGGCATCCAAATCTAGACAAAATATTACTTTCTATGAATGAGATAATAACTGAGTCTGTAGCTTTCCTGGTGGGAATTGCTTCAATCCACTTAGTAAAGTAATCATTAGTAGTTAGAATCCATTTGTGTTGACCTGAAGATGGAGGATGAATTTCACCTATGAAGTCTAATCCCCATAGTTGAAATGGTGTTTCAGTGGATATTGGTTTCAGAGGTAATGGTAACAGTATCTTTTTACCTTCAAAAATTTGGCATTGATGGCAAGAGGTAACAAAATTTTTAACATCTGAAAATAGAGATGGCCAGTAAAAACTAGCTTTGAGTATTTTATCAACTATGCTCTTCCAGTATAGATGGCCTCCACAGTCACCTGCATGAAGTAAAATTCCAGTACTCTCTCTCCAATACAGTGCATTATTTAAGATACAGAATCTCATTGGTTTTTGCTTGATAAATCTTGCCTTGGTTTTTGTCAGTCTAGGAGGAGCTTGTAAGTTTGTTAGTACAAATATTATATCAAAGTACCAGGGTGAGTCTTGATAGGCCTCACTGATTGATGGAGTCGCCATCTCCTCTTGTTCATCTACTTGTGCAATGAAATTAATATCTAAGGCATTGCAATTTGATTCATATATCAGTCTGGCTAAACCCTGTCCTTTAATGAGTTTAGTTGGTTTAATTTCCAGATCATATTCAAGGATTGTGGCTATCCAATTTCCTCTCCTACTATCTGGTCCATATTGAGTCAAAATTTCTTTAACTACTGCATCAGGGACATATGCAATGATGTGTGAATGAAGTATATACACTCTGAAATCCTTTATAGCTTTAACTAGAGCCAAAGCCTATTTTTCTATTATGTTGTATTTCAGTGGTGCATCTTTGAGAGCTTTACTAAAAAATGCAATGGGCTATTCAAAGGCTTGATCGTTTTTCTGTAGAAGAACTGCAGCTATGGTATGTTCGGATGCAAAGGAAAAGATTATAAAATCTTTTGTGTAATCTGGACTAATAAGGACTGGTGCTTTTGTTAAGGCCTGTTTCATAGATTCAAAAAATTGTTTGGCCTTTATTGTCCATTTATTTGAGGAGTCCTTTTTAAGCATGTTATTAAGATCTTTTATAATCTCAGCAAGATTTTATATGAATCTTCTTAAAAAATTGATCTTTCCCAAGAATGCTTGGAGTTCTTTGATGTTCCTTGGTGGTTGAATGTTTAGAATTGCTTCAATTCTTGCAGGATCTATTCTAATGCCTTCTTTTGAGATGATATGACCTAGAAATTTGCCTTCTTCTAGCCCAAAAATAGACTTTTTCGGATTAAGAGATATACCATATTTTCTGTATTTAATAAAAACCTGTCTCAGATGATCCAAGTGATCATCATTTGTTTTATAAAACACAGTAATATCATCCAAATAAATGACTAAAAAATCATGGATCTCCTTGGCAAAGGCAATATCCATGGCCCTTTGAAATGTAGCTCTTGCATTTTTTAACCCAAAAGGCATTTTCATATACATGAAAGTGCCCCATGGAGTAGTAAATGCAGTTTTGGCTTGGTCATGTTTGTGAACTAGAATCTGATTGTAACCAGAGAAACCATCTAATAAAGAGATTCTGGAAGAACCTGCTACCCTTTGTAAAATATGGTCCACTTTTGGCAAGGGGTAGTTATCCTTCAAGGATGCTTTATTAAGATTCCTAAAGTTTATGCATAGTCTAATTTCTCCTGTCTTTTTCTGGTTGGCACTAAATTAGATACACAGTCAGAAAATCTGACTGGTGCAATTATCTATGCCTCAAACATTCTTTTGACTTCTTTTTCGATTAATGGTAAAAAATTGGATTAATCCTTCTGAGTTCCTATTGAAAAGATTTTTGATTTTCTTTTAAAGGAATTTTATGTTGGATTGTGTTGTAAGTTTTTAAGTCTTCATAGCTCCATGCAAAGACATCGTGAAATTCTTTTAAAAGTTCAATGTATTTAGCCCTTTCATCTGATGATAAGGATTTGGATAGTTTGATTATTCTTGGTTTTTCATCTGTCCCTAAGTTATACTCTTCTATGTCAGATTTAACTGGCTCCATTTTTGGCCTTATGGGCACATCATTGGAGTCAAATAAATCTTCTAGAGGAGTTAAACCTCTGGGTAAAATGTTATTCTTTAAATCAATCGAATCTATTTCATCTTCAATCAATTCCTCTATTTCTATTTTTTCCATTTCATCAATGTCACTTTGAGTAAAAATAGTAGGCTTTTCAAACTTATGTACATCTAAATTATCTAAATCATGTATTTGACAGAAATTTAAATCTATATCACAAGGTGAATCTATGTTACAATTGTTATCGATTTGAAAATTTTGAAATTCATGCTCATTATTCAAAAAATGATAAATTTGCTGATCCTCTGAAAATTTTTGCCAATATTTTACATTATCAGGAACAATGGGCCTATGTTTAATCTCAGCAGTTTATTTTTGTAATGGTGAAAAAGGAATTTTACAACTACTGGAAAATGTTGCTAAGCAATGGGCCTATATGTTCTGATCTCGAGGGATAATAGAAAAATTACCTTCTAACAATTCTTCAAGCAGTTCCAATACTATTTCTTTGTATCTTGCAAGTCTGGGGTTGTGAACTGAATACTCTGCATTGATTTGTTTTATAACTAGTTCAGAATCACCCATAACCATAATTCTTTTTCCTTCCTTTTTTCTAATAATTTGCAGGCCTAAGATTAAAGCTTCGTATTCAGCCATGTTATTGGTGCATTTGAAGTTTAATCTAAAAGCATGTCCTTCAGAATGGCTTGTTTCAATATTTGTAATCCAAACACCAACTCCAGCTCCAAATTTATTAACAGATCCATCAAAATCTAAATGCCACAAAGCTTCATGACTAATATAATCATCCATGATTTTAAGTTTTCTATCAGTAAGTTCAATTGGATTTTCATTTTGATCAGAGTTACTGAGAATAAAAGAATCAATATTAGTGGGAGTAGCATAAATTGGATAATTTGTAGGTCTGTCTGCAGTACTGATCATGTACTTCATCAAGGTTTCTCTGTAAAGCTTTCTAGGCTGTCCAAATACCGAGATAGTTGCATAACTCATGTCCAGTTGTAGAGATCCTTGCAAATTTGCTCCCCATGAGCGAGAAAGAAGCATTCCATTCTTTGGCGGGATATCAGCTACTACAACGTCCATGATCATACTCTTACGAGGATATTGGACTAGGTTAACACTCAGATCTTTAATCAAACCTATACATTGGAATTTGGATGAATCAAATGAAAACAGGTCCTTATAGGGCCTAGTTACATCTAAATTGAGGGTTTCCATTATAGATCTAAGCATTAAGTTGTGGGAAGCTCCAGTATCTAGCATATTATTATGTAATATTTGGTCATGCACAGTAAGACTTAAATAAAATGGGGGTACCGACCCATCTGAATGCTTTCCATCTACATTGGGACCAAAAATCAATTCAGGCCTATCTTCATTCATGTTAATTGTATTTTCATTCTCATTCACATTCAATGCATCAGAAATCATAGATCTATACAAATCATTTTTAGCTAGTTATACCAAGGGAACAACTATTTTTAACTTAGATATTTCAGATTGCATATTAAATGTTGGCTGAGATCTAATGGTTTGAAAAACTTCTTCTTTGGGAACTGTGGTTTGCGATGAATTTTCTTGAGTTTCTACTGTTTTACCTTTGTTTTGCGCTTTTCTCTTGTCTTTTGTCTGAGTTTCTTGGTTCCTGCTATCTTTAGTCATTTTTTCAAGAATGGTTTGAGGATTAACAGGAGTTTTATCAGATTTAGGATTATCAACAAAAGGTTTAGGATTTGATATTTTAAAGTCAGTAGGATTATTTATTGGCTCATTGACTGTTGTTGATTTGGTGGCTTTGGGAGTATTAGCTATTAGAACATATTTGGAAGATTGTGCCACCTCGTCAGTAATATCTACAATCTTTAGGCCTTGTTTCTTTTTAGGACTGGTCGGATTTGAACTCTGTTTGCTATCTCTAGGAAGAATTTGCAAGAATTTTGATTTAGAAGTATCAGTCTTCTTTTTGTTTTGTTCTTGTTGGTTTGGAGCATTATTCTTTATGGCAAGTTCATAGTTTTTCTTGCTCCTAAGGTTGTATTGACAGTGAATTTCATTTATTGCAAAATCATAACCTTCTTTATAATCATAGGATTCTTGAGACTCTACTTTGAACTATTGAAGTTCAAAGAGTTCCTGGTCCTCTTGGGTGAGGAAAATGGTATTGTTTTCATCAATCCCCATAAAAATGTTGATATACTCCTCCTCGTCAACACTGTTTTGTGAACTTTCTGCGAAGTTTTCTTGGAATGGGGTTCTTATATTTTGATCAAGGGAAGGTTCCTTACCTTTCCTGGGGTTGTTGTTTGTTCTGTAATTGGGATTCCGGATCTGGGATTGATTGTCCCATTGTGGTTTCTTTTCAATTTGATCCAGTCTATCAACTAATTTTTCTAGTATTTTAGTAATGAAATCAAACTTACCATCTAAGTGAGATGCTTCTTCTTTAATAGTAACCCTTCTTTCGTTTCTCATTCTGGCCTTCTTTGCAAGTATGTTGATTTCTACACCTACAAAGTTTTTTTGCATTTGTTCTAAAGTATTTGCATCCCTTTCCCTAAGTTGGTAAGCCATGTCTACGTCAAAGAAATCAGGGAATTTGAGTAGCACATAATACGGAGTGGATTTAAGGTCTGCAGGAATGGCGTTGTAAACACTATTATATCTCGTGTAGAAGTCTTGGACAGAATCATTTGGGGCTCTCTTAACCGCATCAAACTCAAAAAGTATTTGCATAGGGTTCTTCTTTTTCTCCCATTTATTGAGAAAGGCTCTATGAAATGCAGCTAGGTCTGCTATGCTACCAACTCCTAAACTTTTAAACCATGTTTTTACTTCTCCAATTAGGCTTTGTGCAAACAACCTCATTTGGACATCATTTTCATCTATCTCATAGACTTCCCAGAAATCATTCATTCTAGTAATATGTTGCTGTGAAGTAATCTGTGAAAGATTATCAAACAATGGAATATCTTTTTGATAGTTTTGGGGCATGTCATGAAGATTCTGAGGTAAGACCAAGGAAGCATATCGGGTTGCCATGGCTTGGATTTTAGCTGAACTGCGAGGTACAGTAGTAGTGATAGGGATAGTGCTGGTTACTGCAATGGATGTACTTGAAGAGCTTGGCAAAGGGGATGAAAAAGAAGTAGTATGGGTAATGGTAGTTGTAATGGGTTGAGTAAATGATGGATATACTATTTTGGGCTTTAAGGGAAACTCAGGGATGAATGGATCAGTTGATGAACTAGCAGTGGATTTTGGATATGATGAGTATATGATTCTATGGGGTAGAGGGAACTCAGGGCTTCTAGGCTCTTGAGGTGAACTGACAGCAGAATCAGTAAATGATGTGGCAGCATACATAGTAGAATTTGATGCTGGAAAGACTGTTGTATATAGCTCAGAAACTGGGGGTTTAAATTTAGACAGAAAATTAGCTAACTTAACAGCTTCTTCTATGTCCTTAATTTTCGAGACACTTACCCTTTTTACTGGACTTTTACTTTCAGTTTGATTTGATTTAATAGGAACAGAAATAATTTTGTGTTTTTCACTCACATAAGAAGTAAAAAATGGATCTAAAACAATTTATTTTAAATCTAATTCAGATTTTGTTCTAAATAAATATTTCTCAAACTTTAAGTCAAAATCAATGTCTGATAAGCTTACCAATTCTTTGGGTAAAGAATTAGCTCTTCTCAGAGGCATCTCAGTTTCAGAACTATAAATTTGTTTTTTCTTCTTTTTTCCTATCTGGTCCGGATTGTCTACTATCTCTGGAGGATTAGGATCAGGATTCGATCTAGTGTGGTAGACTTTCTTGGGAGCCAGAATTTTTATTGGGTAAAATACCCACAACCTTTAAACTCAATCTTAAATTAGAAAAGATATAATTAAGGATCTTCTTTCAAGATTAAACTTAAAACTAGAGAGTGGTTAGATCCCCAGTATGGTCGCCAGTATGTTATCACCCTAGTAATTCTCAGGTTGTGGGATGGGGATTTTTGTACTTAAGAACACCAAGGGTAACCAAGAACCACTTTGGGAATTCAGGATCTAACCTTCCTGAGCTTCGGAGAGGGATCTCTCCTAAAGATTTAGCTTTGTTTTGGTAAAGGGTTTTAGGCTAGCTATGAGTGGACATTGGGACTTGTTTTGAAAGTGTGGTGGGAATAAAAAGTGTTTCAAGGTAAACCAGAGGGATCTACCAGAACATTGGGCAATGGAGTCAACTCTCTAGGCAAGCAGAGCTAAGGAATAAGACTTAAAGATGCAAATGTACTAAGGGCGGGATAGATGACCTTCTAAGGCTTTGAATAGGCTTTGTTGATGGAATGGGTGAAATATGAACATAAGGGAACTTAAGAATCCTTAAGTTACAGAAAAGAGGATTGAAGGAGGGGATCAAACTGGGACCTAGAGCAATTAGGAATTCTATGGTCCAGTCATCAAGCAGAAAACATAAAAATACCAACTAGTTTAAAACAGGGAGCTTATTATCACTAATCCTATTTAATTTCTCATTATTTGATCATTACAGAATAGAAACACATAAAATGAATTTATGTAAACTTTTAAAGGAAAACACTGAAAACAGGAAAAAGACGAGACTTATCTTGTCACCACGAGAATCCTTAGTTATGATGTCTCTAATCTTGTTTCCAGTCTGCTGCTTCGCTAATTGACTCAAACCAAATTCAATATATCCAGAAAAATGACTATAGTAGTCTTCAGAAATTTTATTCCACACAAAATACTTCCAAGAGTGAAGTATTTACACAAATTCTAAACTAAAATATCTTGAAAAAATATCAAGATTGGTTCACAAATCTCTCCAACTGTTTTACATAAATAGAACTTAAGTAAAGGAAACTCAAAATAATGCATCTATTTGGAACTATTTTTTATGGATAGGTGATGAAAAAGAGTATAATTCGAATTTGATCCAACTCTTAGTTGATGATGAGGCATCCAAGTCACTAACTGCTTCCTTTCTTTGTGCATTCTGCTCCAGCAATTCTGCAAACTTGGGGTCCAATGATATATTTGTATTTCTCAATAAGAAATATATATGTAAAACATGAAAGAGGTTATTATAGATAAATATTTTGGTGAAATAAACCTCTTTCAGTTTCCTAAAATTCCTCTCTGGATGTGCACAATAGGCTCTGCAAAAAGATGTGTAAAACATAGTTTTACAGAGTCTGAAAAATATACTGTAAAGATGTGCATTTTTCTGTCATTCTGAAATGACTGTGTAAAACGTGAGATAGTTTTTTTTATATGGGTCTCTTAGGAACACAAAGCTCCTTCATTTTTTTATGATGTATTTCTGATTGGCCATAATATTCTCTGCAAAATGATGACTTAATAGGAATTTTCTGCAAAAAGTGTTCTCCAATATTGCTTAATATTTCCTAATCCATAATGGCTGTTAGAAAAGTGAGAGAGGTTTTTGTAGATGGGCCCCTTAAGAACATAAAAATCCCTCAGTTTTTAAAAATTCATCTTGGATTGATCACAAAAGTTTCTGCAAAACAATGACTAAAACATTAAATTTCTGCAAAAATGTTCCTTCTTGTTATGTTTTCATCTTTTCACCTTTTTTGTTCTTTTAATTGTTTTACTTTCACTTTGGATAAACTTCATTGTTGTTGTTGAAAGTTTTTTCATCTCTTTTTACCTTTAATGCCTCCATGTTTTACTTTGACTGTCCTGTAACTTTGTTTTGACCTTTCACTCTGACTTTTACCTGATACACTTTATCCACTGATACTCTTTAACTGTTATGATTTTCTTTATCATTGTGAATTTTGATTTCACTTTCACCATTCACTGATATTCTTTGATTCTGATACACTTTGACCCTGTACTTTCATCCTGACATAAAAATATGATTTCCTCAATGGTTTCCCTACTCTTTTCCTTTCAAATTTATTTCTTTTTTGAAGGTTCAGTATTTTTTCTTCCAATGTCTTTACCCTTTGCTTATGACTTTTTGAAGTGATGACAACATATTTATAAGCAGATTCCAAATTTTTATTAGCCTTTTGCAGACTCTTAATCTTATTATTCTTTAGGGTCATCTCTTTCATGGCTTTAACCAAGTCTGAGGCACCTGTTTCTATACCTTTTTGTATCTGTGTATTTTGAGGAATCAGCAGCAGAAACATCTTTGGATGATATTGACACTGCAGCTACCAATTTTCCTTGTGGTGCAAGATGTTCTACAGGAGTTGATGGATTTTTGGAAACAAGTGGTATTTGAAGGATTTTTCTAGTAAAATTAGACTCGCAGTAGGTTTCTAGATGATAAAAATAATTTTTAATGCTCAGAAGATGGCTTTGATCAAGTTCATTAGTGAAAATGATTAGGGAATGGCTAAAAACTGCTAAAATGGAAAGGAGGGATTCTGGGGAAAATTTGACAGAATTTCCCCTGTATTTTGAAGGTTTCTAAACTTCTCAGATGGTTATTTCGACTGTTTAAATGAAATGACAGTCTTTAATGGTCAATTTCCCTTGAATTGAAGGATTTTGTAGGTCAAAAAGAGTGAAAAATACATGTGAAAGGTATATCTACCGTAGATGAAGGTTGGAATTCCGCTCACAGTCTTTAATTCTAGTACATTGGGCTGTCAGAGGTTATGGAGGCTCTCTGGAATGATTTTGTAGGGAAAAATGTTCTTTCACATGGCGAATGTTTCACTGGTAGTTTCGAAAAATAGTGAAAAAGGCTCAACAAAGGTTTTCACAGGCTTATAGGCGCGAATAGGTGAAATGCGATGAAAATATGGCTCTGTGGAGGTTTCAAAGGTTTAAATGGAAAATAGGCCAAATGTTGTGAAAACATTAAGTTTTAATGCATCAAACCATAGGTCGAACCATAGTTTAATCACATTAACTGTAGGTTGGGCGTGAGCGGTTTCAGATTTAACCTGGGCGGTATTCGCACAACTCCAAAGAGGTAAGCGGATTTTTACTTTTTGAATGCGATTCAATCAAATGAAGACACGTCGACAAAGGGAGGTTTGGGAAAACAACCCATATCGTGTTATTTTTATAAAAATTCGGTCGGGCACTTAGGTTGCGCGATATGGAATTATCGCTGTTGGATCAAGCAGAAAGGAGCGAAGGGTCAAGATCTAAAGGAAAGGTGCGGGGAAAGCATAGTAGGGCCAGGGTATTGATTAGTGACAGTTGATATTGCAGATGGAAGATCAACGATTATTGCTTAACGCGATGGGCTATGGTGGGGATGGAAGATGGAAATATCGGGTTAAATGCATATTGAACCGTTGGTAATGAATGCAATATGGGAAGGGGTAAAAATGAAATAAATTGTCGCACTAACTCTGAATCGTTGGATTTGCAAAGGGATGATGATTGGATGGATCAAATGCATTGTGATGGGGAATGGTAAGCGGTTGAGAAAGGAGTATTGCATTTGTTTTAAACCATTGGATTAAATGGGTATTGGAGATCGGAGGGTTGACATTAACTCCAATAATGTTAAGGGATTTGGGGAAGTTTATATAAAAAAATGACTTTTTCAATGGAAAAAGTGATCGGGATGGTTTCAAAAGGATTTTAACCAGAGTTAAGAATTGGGGTATGGGATATATATCGGGATTTTAGCTCAGGTTATGGTTTTAACCTCAGTTAAAGGGAATCAGGAGAGAAACAAAGGGATAGTTTAACCTCAGGTTAGGGAGTCAGGGAAGGAAAATATACAAGGAGATAGGGCTTTCTTACTTTTGAAGTTTAGTTTAAATGAAACTTCGAGAAATTTTTTCTTTAAACACATATAAAACATGTTTAAAGGTTTTTCTCATATTTTTATTATATGGTTAATTAAATCGGGTTGACTTAACTACCATAGGGGGCGGGATATTTATATATAGATAAACTTAGCAAAAGGGGTTATAAGGGGGGTTTTCATTTATACATGCGGGAATAAATAACTTTAGCTTAAGTTAAAATAAGTGGGTTTTTGGGTTTATTATATAACAAGGAGTTATATAATAGGAAAAGATGATTTCTATAGGGAGTTAATATATAAACTAGAGTTAATATGAAAATAGGAGATGATATACTCAAAAAACATAACAAGTAAAGTGAATTACAAAAGATAATTTGCAATTGATCTTATCACTTAACTTATGATATAATGTTATTTTGAGGGCTTAATGTTTTCAAATGATGTAGGAAGTTAATCAAATGGGAATTATAATGCTTTTAAGTAAAAATGAAGTTTTACTTAGGATTATTTATGGGAATAAATGCATGAATGGTAATGATATGATTTTAAGGATTAATATGGACATTCACACTTTCAACTGATCAGTCAGAGAGCCTTGGGTCCGGTCCCAACAAAAGTCAAGGAAATGCCTTGAGCCTTTTTGACTGATAGTTTAGAACGTTTCATGACTATGGGAAGGGGAAGTTAGTTATTTTGTAGCCCATGATGAATGATATTTACATTCAGATTTTTTTCACCTTCTTCTACCTACCTCGCTT
Organism: Pinus albicaulis; assembly: GCA_034641835.2. Classification (NCBI taxonomy): domain Eukaryota; kingdom Viridiplantae; phylum Streptophyta; class Pinopsida; order Pinales; family Pinaceae; genus Pinus; species Pinus albicaulis. The sequence continues at coordinate 1,705,209,449 of CM076581.1, read as the reverse complement.
ACCATGCTAACATTTTTTCTTCATTTGTAGTAAGGTGCATTTGAGCTAGCAACTTTCACAGCATTTATTCTTTCTGAAAGCAAGTAAAACTGTCTAATTCTACTCTTATTTCATCCATGAATCCAGATTAAACTATTGGATTCATTTTATTTCTCTACCTAACTACTGAATTGTCATGATTAAGCAGTATGTCAACTAATTATTCTCTATCTACAACAAGTGAAATTGAAACAATGACAAATTAGGATTACACTGTTTAACTCATCATAGACTATGGCATTTATTGACACTCTGCCATAGTCAAAAAGTAAAAAGTAGTGGCATTTATGCTTGCACACTTTCATCTTTTATTCATTTTTTCTTTTGGGGTATTTTGTTTTTTCTAAGTCCTTTGATTATTCTTTTAGGACTTTTTACTCTCTTTTTTGATTTTTTTTGATTTTTTTACAAAATATGTGAATACAACTTGTAGAAGGCAAAGTATGTACAAATTTACAAGATTATCAATAGTCAACTCAAAATTATGACCCCTATATTATAGGTTGCTAACAACTGAAAAAATGAAAGAGCCGATGGTGGGGATCCAAATGGAATAGGTAGGTGGCCACCAATATCCACATGGATCATTCCCCCCCCCCCCCTTAGGAAGCAATGTTCCCCATTGTGTTGATTTCCTCAATGGGATGAGGAAATTTCTGCTGAACTTGGTATTGGATTTGTCGAAGATGTCACAGACTTGTTGGAGGACGTGCTGGATGCGTTCAATAAATTTGGTTGCTTTATCAGCCTCAGGAAATACATGTGTGGATTCTTTCTGTATGGTCGTATGAGGTCTAGCAACATTAAGTGGCAATGCGCCTGGGGTAAGATCAATGGAGTGCTTAACTTGACAGTGTAGAGGAACCTCTATGGGTGAGGAGAAAATGTCCTCGTATTTCTCCATGATTTTTTCCATCTGCTGCTACCATGCAGGGGAGCCATGTTTCGAGGCTGTGTGCACAATATTATTCTTGTCTTGTGGGTGAATAGCAATGAAAATAAATTTACTGGTTTGGGAAACAATCTTACTGCGTTGTTTTGCAGTATTCAAAGATATGGCAAGAGGAGGTACTACCTCTAGTATCCTGTACAATTTATTTCCCAAAGTAATAACAACAACATGAGGCCTAGAATCATACAAAACATGTCACTTCCATAAGTATGGTTGGCCCAATAATACATCAGACACATCAAGAGGAGAAACATCACACAGTACCTCATCCGTGAATGGATTGATGCTGTACGGAAGGTGACATTGATGGTGGACATGGAGATCTCTTCCTTGGTGAAGCCACCCGATGGTATATGGTTGCGAGTGTGCTATGGTCGATAGGTCGAGCCACTTCATGACCTCTACTGAAATGAGGTTCTTTTGGCTTCTGCTATCGAGAAGGAATTGCAGTGGAGAATCTTTCACCCACATCTACGAATGGAAAAGGCAACCCCCCTCCTCTGGATCCTCGGGATCCTCCCTCTGGAGCTTGGTGGTGGAAAAAATGGCACTGGGATCTGCATCAATGATCTGCTTCCCTTTGTCATCGCCCTTGTCTAGTTCCGACTCAGGATCAAAACATACATCTAATTCGGGTGCCTTCAGTTTGGCCCGACAGTCGTTTGTGCTGTGAGTGAGGCTCTTCTGAAATTCACACCACTTCCCCGTGTACTTATTTGGATTTGTGGTTTTTTATGAGTTTCCCCACTTTGTCTTAGCCCCTTGTTCTGCGGTTCGGGGGCGCCTTTCCTTGGTTTCGGATTTGCGGATTCAAATTCTCTCTTCTTCTGCTTAAATTTATGCTTGATCCTGGTGCCATAGCGATATGCCGTGCCAAGCGAGGTAATGTCAAGGAAATTCATTTCCTCCTGAATGTATCTGTGCAAAAAATTGCGGTACTTGAGCACCAAATGTCTCTCTGAATCTTTAATACCCAACTTTGTGCGCAGGGTATGGAACAAATTCATCAGTTCGTGCACATCTTGATCCTGTTGTTGCCACATCGTGGTCCATTGGATGTACTTGTCCTCATAGCTCCCCACAGGGTAATATTATTCCTTGATTCTATATCAGAATTAATTCCAAGGGGATGCAGCTGATAATAGAGAGTGTTCCCTCCCATCCTTTTTCTCACAGTAGGTTTCCCACTAGTCTTTGACATGGGGGGTGACTTTGAGGAGTGAAAAGGCAATATTTTCTCATTCAGAGAAATCATGGGCCGAGAAGTAACCATCTAGAAAATTCAACCATCTATCTATGACATCTGCATCTATCTGGCCTTCAAATACATGAATGTCGAAGTTGACCCGTACCTTGAAAGGAGTGGCACCTCCAGAGTGGCTGTTGGATGCATATACGTTGTCGATGGGCAGTTGTTGAAGGATTTGGGCAAAGTTATCCTTCATTGCGTTTCTTTGTTTCTTGAGGGCCTCCTCGAGCAATAATTTGATAGGATATCCTCCTCCATTGTCTTTATTTTCTTCTTCCATGGGAGGTCATCGAGGTTTGTGAGGCTGATCTTGCAAGGGTTCAACTAGATCGAGCCCTAACTCCTTATACCTTGACCGCGTTGGGGACATATAAAGAAAAACAGAGAAAGATCAGAACGCTCTGATACCACTTGTTACTATGAATCTTAATCGCAAGTGTACGAAAAAATACCACTTTAGCTGTGCATAACAAAAAAGCTTAATAGAAAATATGGCTGCCATATCTTCAAATCTGCAATTAGTTGATCAAGATAAATGCTGCAAAAATCTAGATCTATGCATCAAAAGGCATTAAGAAGTAAATAAAAACAATATTTACTCCATGCATCCAATAGACAAGACAAGAATATTTTGAATGAATTTTATATTAAGGGCACCTGGGAGGAAAACATAGAAGGATGTTACCAGTTCTCCTCAATGGGATGGGTTCTTGTAAGTCCTCAACACTTCAGATCTAAAATTCCTCTCTCTTGATGGTGTAGAAAACCCAGACAAAAAAGGAACTCAAAGGGAGCTCACAAGCAAAAAGATAGAAAAATATGACAATGATGGTGGATCAAAGTCAGACCAAAAGTATAGATCCAGAGTGATCTTTAGGCAACAAAAGGTAGTGAAAGAATGGAAAAACCCTTCTATTTATAACAAAATATTGAGTTAGTCTAGATATTGGTGCATAATTAAAATATTATTAACCAAATCGAGATCCAACTTTTATGGAATATTTTTTTATTTTTGTTGGAGGGAAAAGGAATTTGACTTGGGTCAAATCCCTTTATTTGTAAATAATAAATAAATAAATGATTTATTTATTATTTTAAGGATATGGTTGAGTAATAATTAAATAAATAATGATTTATTTAACTATTTATGAGTGATTTAGTCAAATTTAGCAAGGAATATTATTTAAATTAGGTTTAAATAATTATTCCTAAAAAATAATAAGATAAATAATAATTTATCTAATTAATTTTCCTGTTTTGGGTTAAATATGACCAAGAATATTAATTAAACTACTGTTTAACTAATTATTCCTTGAGGAAAATCAAACAAATGTAGATTTACTTAATATTTCCTCACGGGGTTTCCTGTTTAGACCATAAACAACTTAATAAAAGTGGTTTACTAAGTTATTTTTCATAGTGAAAGCAATTTTACTTAGGGTAAAATTGGTCTTACATGGTGTACTTAGGTCCATATAATAGTAACAGGTTAGATGACCAAAAAATGGTGTAACACCATTGATCTGAATTTATGCAGGAACACAATAAAATACAAAAATAGGCATAAACATAGAGATGCAACAAAAATAAAACTCCATTTCATTAAAATGAAATGACTGGAATATGCTTACAAACATAGTGGAAATAAACTAGCTAGGGCACTGGTAGCTTATCTCTGAGAAGAGATGTGGCAGCTATAGGCCTATGAACCGTGTTGCAATGAGGCTCGAAGGCCTATTTATTGTGAAGAAACAATGGAAAACCCTAAACATCCAAAAGCCTAACCCTAGGAGATGAAGCGTCAAAAATTTGGGCCCCATTTGGGTAAATTGGTACGTCAACTTCCCAAGGACTACAAATTTTGACATGAGCAACATCTAAGGAACTTCCATGTTGCTCCCGGTTTTCCAAAAAAACGTCGTTTAGGGCCTCAAAATGGCTCCGGAAGTTCATGACCTGAAAAACTGCTAAAAATAGTAAGTTGTGCAGAAACTGAAAAAATGAAAGAATTGATGGTGGGGGTCCAGTTCTGGTCTTAAATTTATTTCTATTTGTTATGAAAACTACGGCTTGCATATGGAAATAACATGCGCAAATAAAATGAAAACGGATTGGAAACTAAAAGTAGCAAATTAATGCATTTGTGATCGATGGAAATGTTTAAGCTTGGGAGTAACTGTTTTTCTTGAATAAAAACTTAATCCCATATATTTATATCTCTAATTTCTCACTCCTAATTTTTCTATTCAACTATGGAATAAAATATAGTAACATAGAATAGAACTCTTACTCCTACTAGCGACCTGATTTTTAACATTCTTCCTCACAAAAAAATTATTTGATGATTATGTTATAAAATTGAGTGGTGTATTAGATCTATTATATTTTTGTAATGAAATTGATACATATATATATATATATATATATATATATATATATATATATATATATATATCTATATATATATATATATAGATATATGTTTTTCACTCGACAAGAAGTCCTTATAACATTTTAGAATTGTTGTAGTTATAGCAAAAATGTCACAACATATCTTAAATGAAATAGATTTATAGATTTATGTACCATTGGAATTCCGATGTTCATTGACGAAGTCAAGGTTGACTAGTCAAAAAGTGATCGACCATTTGAATAACACAACGAATAGAATTTCCCTTGTCGTAACTGCAACGAATAGGATTTTCATTGGCATTGCAATGAACCAGGAAAACCATTGAAAGAACGAGGACTTCGAGATAGTTCATCATAATACCAATGAACTTGGGTGAATTAGACAAAAAAAAATTACATTATTCTTGTAATTTTCAATGGTACTACCTATTTTAGCCATATGATCGTACTATTTCGTCGAATTTATTCCTATATGTAGCAGTGCAATAATTAAGCTTATTTAATAAATTGCAAAGTTTTGATCACTTTTAAACATATTTTATGTGACACAACATGTTCGACACGTGGTACCATACTTGCACATGTGCAAAAATACACCACCGCATGGGCCCATATTCCGAACACTTTTCCATAGAAAGATGACATCGACACACATGCTTACCAAGTCCAATGACATCCTCTCATTTCGCGTGTCCCTCATACTTTTCATTTCCATTATTTATATTAAAGCTACTCCACATAGGGTGTTTTCTAGCTCGAAACAATTTAATATAGCAACAACCGAATAGTTCTACGTCGATGGTAGATGCTTTCCAGCTTGCCAAGTCCTAGGTAATATGGCCATAAATTAAAGCAAAGGTTCTTGAAATGGGTCGGAGTTTAGGAGTTACACTACATGCATTAGCCTAGTAGATATATAACTCATGAAGAGGAAATTGGGTATATATCTCGATATGGGGCCTCCTTGCCAAAATATGGTTATAAAAATGGAAAGGATGCTTCATGCTTCTCTCCTGTGTATGGGAACTCTGCTTCTTAAGCGATTGATATTGCTTTCACCGGTTAGGTTTCAATATTCTCAACACAATAATGATAGGTAGATGCATATTTATAAGCCACATGCAACTGGAAATAATGAATTCAATGGAGAATTATGACTATCCCAACCAAACCTTTTAGGAGTGAAGTAAGGGTCGATCTAAAAACATTTCAATGTTTGACTGTGTTAGAAAATTATATATTACAGAGCAATGGAAAAAATACAAATATGCGGAAATACAAACACAGAAAACATATCAAACAAGAGAGACACAGATATATGTGGTTCACCCAACTTGGGCTACGTCCACGGAGAAAAAACTAGTCCTTCCTTTATATTATCCAGCAAAATGAACAGACACAACCTACAACAGATCCGCTATAGTTTCCTCTACTCTCTCACACAATCACCCTCTCTCTTTCTCGCTTAGAATACACACACCACACACAACCACAATAAAATTCCCTCATAAAACAAGGGGTTACCTTCTAGAGCAAAAAACCCTAAATTAAACATATCTTCTACCGTTAGATCATCTGCCTAATGAATGACCCAGATTGACTACGAAATTACAATATTTACAAGGCAATTTTACATCTATTTTTAGCTTCGAGGGTGCTGCCCCCGAACCCTCGCCGTGGGACCACTAGCTCTTAGACCCCCCATCTGGGGGGGATGGGACCCCCCGAACCCCCGCATGGGGAAAAAGTCCCCCCCCGCGTGGAGGGGTGTACAATTTTCTTGGGGTATACATCCAGCTAAAACAAATACCTCTAAATTAGGGTGATAATCAGGCTCCAAACCCAACAGACTGACAAGTCTTAGCTAGGTATGCAAGTGCATCGGAGGAACATAACCAAAAGGAATAATTGGTTTGAGAGGGAAACATTGGAACTACCTAAGCAAGCATGTTAGCCATAATTTCACTTGGTAGCTAAATCTCATTGCATGGATAGGAATAATTGCAACTCTAGAAGGGAGCTACTTAAAGAGGTACATATAGGAACCCTGAGACATTTTTCTTTTTAGAAGCACATGTTAGGATACAAGTTTAAACATTTACCTATTTCATAGAAGTGCAATACACTTTTATGGCTCCTTCATGTTGTGAATATCACTACTTGGGTACTGCATTTCCACTGTTAATGTTCAGTTTTCTAAAATTGACAATATAGTTGGTTTAATACTACGTAAAATATGTCTATTTTTTCTTTTTTCTTCAAGAATCAATTGCGTTTATCATTTTATTTATGCATCTTATTTTAGAAGCTTGAATGGTTCTTGCTTTCTTATATTTGTATCCTTCCATTGGTATCCATGTAGTGCATGTGAAATTAACCTCCATAAACAATATTTTTTTTTATAGGGAAGCATACAACACAACCTTATTTCATAACAAGTTCATTCCTTCTATAGTGTTTGTTACAAAAATAGTTATGGTCTTAAATTGATTTCGATACGTTATGAAAATATATGGACCACATATGAAAATGTAGAGAATAAATAAAATGAAAACATATTGGAAGGTAAAAGTAACAAAGGAAGGAATTTGTGTTAAATGCAAATGTTTAAGCTCGGGAGTTACCGATGTGCCTGAATAAAAAATGAAATCGCAGAAATGAAAAGAAAAGATGGCCACACGTTTTAGTCTCACAAAAATGAAAAGAATATGTTAGCCCCTTATGAATTCCTTGACAATGCAA